>APFE031063032.1:24511-47154 GCA_000404065.3 Pinus taeda | reverse complement strand
GCATCTGTTAATGATAATAATGTTCTCCTATGCCCTTTGAATTCCTTCAAAATAAATTTTCAAACCAATCTTAAGCAAAAATTTAAAAGAATCTACACACTTTTTTACACTTTGTAGGAGCTCGATATTGCCTCTACTGTATCTCTGTAATTTCAGATCATCCAATTCTAAAATTGTGACCTACAGTATCCCTTAGTGTCCTCTTTCCAATGCTGCCAATCTGATCCAAATTGGATTATCCAAGGAAGCGTTATGCAAAATCTCCCACAATGACCTGATTATATATTAGTTCAGTAGAGAGAACTTGTATGACGTGCCATGAGTCATTGTTTCTACCTTTGGCTCTAAAAAGTATATACAAGAAACTACACTTTGTCCTCTTTCTGTACCTTTTAACGCAATTTCAATCAGATGCTCAAAGAGAATGTTATGATGATTTTCCCCAGGTCACTTGTCTGGAATTAAATTCAGGAGTCTACAAGAAGACCAACTTCCTCAGATCATATCTTCGTAAATATAGCGCGAACAGCTCTGAAATTCGAACCTGAGATTCAGAACAACTTCTTCTCAAATTGGTTTTTTTTTTAAGCTTTTGAAACATCGGAGAAACAAAGTTATAGCGAAAATACCATGATGACCTGTTTGGAGCACTGAAACCCTAGAATCCAAAGCTCTGATTCCAAATGTTATGAAATTAGCTCAAGAAAAGATAGAAAAGATAGATCAAAGCCTTAGAATTCAACCTCTTCGAGGGGGAAACCTCCTTTACATTACATAAATGAAAAATTCTTGGATGATTCAAATGATAAAACCTCCTTTCTATATATAAGAGTCTAAGGAGTTGCAATATAACCCAACCGACCTAATAATAATAATATAAAGCCACAAAAATAACAATAGAGGGATTCTATGGGGCACAAGTAATAACATATGGGGATAATAGGGGCACAACAATATTAATAAGGGGTAAAACTACAATAGTAATGGGGTAATCACTAGTATTATAGGGACCCAATAGGATATTTATTAGTAAATATATTTATTATGAATATATATATATTGTTTGTTTGTAATTTCTTCTTTTGAACAGGAATATGATAATTATTTTAGACATGCATATTCATTTATTTTTTATTGTCTTTCTCTTAGGGTTTGCTTCATATTTTTGATATGTTAATTATATATGGTTTGGACTGTAACACCTTCAACATTATAGAGAGGATATTTATTAATAAATACATTTCTTATGAATATATATATCATTTGTTTGTAATTTTATTTTGCTTTTGAACAGGAATATGATAACTATTTTAGACATGCATATTCATTTATTCTTTTTAGGTATCGCTCGACACTATAGTTAGACTTATTGTTTTGAATGTCCATGCTATAATAACGATTAGATATGTTTCCCTACATTTTTAATATATAGCAATGCTTTGTTGTACTTAAAAAATTCTAGATATATTTAGCACAAATGTATTTAGGACTAAATGTGCTTGCAGGATGAGAATAATAAACACTTGTTCCCCATACACTTGTTCTCCATAGGCCTACACATATAGCCCCTACACCTATTTTGATACATTTGTATATACGTATACCAAAACTTCTTTTTGAACATGGTATGGAAGAAATATTTACAATCAATACATGTTTATCTATAAATGTCTAGTTTCCACATGATTCTATATTTTTTTTAGAGCAGGCTGTGTAACTGGTACACTACATTGTTTTTTTTTCTTTTTCTTTAGAAATTTATCACTCAGAGAATCCTAACACAGATTTTATAGGTACCATCTAGCCACTACTGGGGTTAGAAACAACTTTTTTCTAACAACAATACACATTCCTATAACTACAACCATAAAGTTAGCCATACAACAACTACATTTTGTTTAATATTAACACTCATATTCAACAGCAATAACATCATCATTTAAGAGTTGACAGTTTCCTACATAGCTTTCTTTCTCTTTTTCTTTAGAAAGTTATCACTGAGAGAATCGTAACAGAAATTTTATAGGTACCATCTAGCCACTATTAGGGTCAGAAACATCTTTGTTCTAAAACCAATACACATTCCTATAACCAAAACCATAAAGTTAGCCATACAACAACTGCATTTTTTGAACATTAACACTTATATTCAAAAACGAAACTCATATTCAACAACAATAGCATCTTCATTTAACAGTTTATGATTTTTTACCCTATTAACTTACACAGTAACTATGTACTCTATACTTTACTTAGCAATTCCCCATTTCTACAATTCTATTATTTAAAGATTAATTGATCATGTGCATATCTAAATCATTTCAGGAATAGGTTAAAGGCCTTCATGATCCCTCCAACTTTGAATAGATTCACTATTTGTTTCCTCTGAGCTCTACCCCTAGGTTGAAGGAAAACTGTGTATAAATCTGGGGTAGGATTCACCTCATGAACCCTTAGTAGTGGCTCTCTGATATTTTGGGTTCAATCAACCTTTCTCTCCCACTTGTATTCTCTCCTAAAGGTAATTGTCCTTGTATCTCATAGTTCCTTGTACATAATCCACCACATGACATTTTTGTCTAGTCATGCCAATTGTCCATCGATGTCCAAAATTTCTTTTCTTTCACTCTCCCGAAGATAAAGAAGAATAACAAAAGGAATAAGATAAGGAGGATTCTTCTTCCTTTTTTGTTTCTGCCCCTATAAACATGACTTACTTCAGCCATTTTCCCTCGTAATTACAGGTTAATCTCTCATTTTAGCCTTTAACATATTTATGAAAGGATTATCATACGAAAATAATTATTGTTTGATTATTGAAAATATTGTTTTCATCAACATATTTCCTCACATGTATTTTAATTTTCCCAACCAACAATTAAATAAATGTCACATAATAAATTTTCCAGGGGTCTTACATCTCCCTTCCCCTTAAAAGGGACGTTGTCCTTGGTGTTCCATGCATCCATCCTCATTCAAACAACATAGAAAATGTTTTACCAATCTCCTCTTCAATTTACCAAGTGGAATCCTTAGGCCCAATGTTCTTTCATTTCACTTTAACCTGGACAATGGCTCAATTCCAGAGTATAATATCCCTCCAGTTCAAAATTTGTATTGATTTTACCTAAAACTCTTCCTCCGATTTGACTTGTAAAACATGTCAATCAATGATATGAGTCAAGTTGTGTCTATATTTGTTTACGAGAGACACATGAAACACATTATGAATATTAATATGAGCTGGTAGTGCTAGTTGGTAGGCCATCGGCCCTACACTCGCTAATATCTCGAATGGCCTGCAAAATGAAGGGGCTAGTTTAGAGCAGCACACCAAATTCAAGGAACTATTTTTGGCTCTTAATTTAACATATGCACGTTCATCCATTTATAACTCTTTGTGTCCTTTTTAGATCAACGTATCTCTTTTTCTTGTCCTCGCATGTTTCAATTTCTGTCTACTTGTTTTTACCATTTTTTTGAGCTCCTATAATTGATCTAGCCCTAACATAATTATATCCTCATATTGACACCAATTTATAGGAATCTCACATTTTATCCCATACAAAGCATTAAATCGGTTCATTTTGAGTGATGCCGGATAGTTGTTGTGATAGGTGAAGTCCACTAAATGTAGACTACCACATAAAGGGGGGGTTTTAACACAATATTTGAGACAATTTTTGGGTAAATTGTCTTAACTTGAGACAGAAAAAACCCTGTTTATTGTCTTAAATATTTTCCTTAAGCGGGTGCCTCAAAAATTATTGTCTTAACGATTATTGTCTTAAAGATTATTGTCTTAAATATTATTGTCTTAAAAATTTTTCTTTTAGAAGACAATTTCATTTTTTTCTCTCTAGAGACAACACTCAGATTAGAGACAATATTTCTTTAATACTAGCTATTGTCTCTCTAGAGACAATAAATTTTTTATTTAAAGATCACGTTTGTTTTTCTAGACATAATATAAAACAATTAATCCAAAAATATCTTACCATTATAATAAATCGATATAAAAAACATTTAATTAAAAATAAACTACAAAATTGTTGATTAATTCATGTTAGTGCACAATGGAATTGAACAACCAACCTCCTACTTGTAAGGTAGGCACTCTTCCATTGAGCTAACACACTTTAAAGAATTATGTGAAGAGTTATGGGAATCTTGAAAACTACATTTATAGCCCTTGATTAAAACAAAATAATAAATAAAAAATCTGACACATGATCTATAATCTTTATAAAAGGTATAATCATGCAGACCATATTTTTAACTTACTAAAACTAGAAATTGCCCCAAAAGGTGCAAAGAGAGGAAAATTACATCTGTAGCAAGTAAATTCAAAATCTTATATTAGTATATAGTTAAATGTTCATGTATACATGCTATCATCCTACAGTGGCATATCCTTGTGTTGGGATTTCATTCCATGTTAAGACTTATTTTTCTCCATCTTCTTCTCCACACATGTATGTGTATATTATTGTGTATATGCACCCATATAAAATTCTATAACAAAATGTCTTGACTTCCAATCATAAAACAAATAGAATCATGATTTGCGAATCCACAATCTACGATTGAGTCATTACCAAAGGAAAATAAATGAAATGGAGTGGATATGTTCTCTTGTACCTTTGTAATCAGTCCCCCCCAGTTAAAAGTTAATAGACCTGGAATATGTTTTTCCTTTGAATTTTATGTTGGATAGATTCATGGCTCCACCGTAGCTCCACAATTAGTCGGGGCCCTTTATGGCTTGGGAGTTCCACACTAGACATTGTTTATGACAGTGAAGAGTACTGATGACCAACAACATGTGCTAAAAATGTCATCTATGTTGCTACTAAATGCAAAGATATACCATGATAATGAAAAAAACAACAACAAGTTTCTTATTAAACAAGTGGATGTTAAGTATAAAATGGAGAGGATGACATAACGGAAGACAAACTATTCTTCAGTAGTTAGTGCCAAGAAACCAAGGTGCACACTCAAAAAATAGATAAGCATAACATGTGAAAAGTTGCAAACTATGAACTGTAAAGAAAAAGGTCAAAGAACTGTTTACCATAATTTCTCCATGAGGATCTATCCACTAATACAAAGTACTTGCAAGAATAGCATCAGTTAGACCAATTGTTTTGGTGATCACATCAAAGAAATGATCTTGAGCATATGCCTTCACAATCTCATTAGGAAAACTTTGACAATACATAACGAGGAACAACCTCACAAAAGTAACTGAAACCATAATTCCAACCACCCAATGCCAATTCTCACCATTTAAAGATAAACCATCCTCCTATGGAAATTCAGTAATAGAGTTGACAAAAGTTAATTCCTTGTATGCAAATCAAAAAAATAATCTATCTCTAAAAATACAATACACAAAATTCTGACCATAAGTTACATGATAAAGAAATCAACAATATGGTATGAAGCATGGAGAATCAAATTCATGGCTACTATGAGCTCAATATGAGGGTAAATTTTAAGACAAGGAGTAGGATTATAAATGCACAAGAAAACAAGAGTATGTAAAATGATTTATTAAAAACAAAACTATAAGACTTAGCATACAAGTAGGTCCTGAGAAAGGTGCATGGGTTTTTGGTGTTTGGGTGTTGTAAGCCCATGGTTCCTTTTAATCTATATTCATAATACTAGAATTTGTAAATAAATGGGTACTTGCAATAGTTGATGTAAGATAGTAGGGTTTCTATTAATGGCCATACAGGAAAACAAGTGAGAAAGCTTTTAATCTATATTTGAAAAATAGAAAGCAATTCTGCCAGATATCAAAGAATATATAAATCCATAAATGTAGGCTTTGAAAACTTAGATTTCCCGTGAGGGATTATAGGAACTTCAAATGTAAAAATAAAATGTCCAAATAACTCTTTTAATTTGACATTCATAGTGCAAATTCAGATTATGTTACAGCGCACATCGGCTCACCAAACCTCTCTGGTTGTGAAACAGCAGGATGTCTAACCTACAAAATCAAGAGAATATAAATTCTATTAATTTCTAAATGGAGCCCCAAGAATTCCTTGTTCAGAAAGAGAGTTCAACTCCTAAGACTAGCAAAAACTTAAGTTGTGTGATCTATGTTCAGTTTCATATCAAGCAGTTCAGGACCAAATTGCAACCAAAGAAATCATGGGTTTCATTGTACATGTATGAGGGAGACTAAGACCTCTAGTCCAAGATGTAACATGCAGATTCAACTGTGTTTTTTGGATGAAGTTTGATTTTTTATCATTCTCCTATCTTGTTTTCTGTTTGCCTACAATGCTTTAATGGTTTTGACTATCATTCCACAACATTCACTAACTTTTTGTGTAGTTGTAGCTTCTGTAGTTGTAGCACTCTGACATTGCAAGCTTGATTCTGTAATAGTTGCTATTTGAGTGTACCTTTCCCAGACTTGCATCGTCCAACCAGAGAAAAAATTATGAACTTAGTTATAGCACAAATCTAACTCTAATTATTTGTCAAGGGTTCATTCACTAGATTTCCTTGTTTGAGTTGGAATAGGAATTCAATTACATCCAATTTATAGCTCCATTTTCATGGCTATCATCTTTTCATTGTCCTCCATTATTTATTAACAATCCCTAGAGAAGTAAACAACTTTGGAAATTACTAATAGTTATGAGATGTTTGTAAACCATCTCCTCTCCATAGATACAATTTAGTTTTGAATGTTGTCAATCTTCTCCACTTTCTATTTGTTTTTAGTGGTCTAAAAAGTGTTATTATCTCTTATTTGGCTCATAGATATAATTCCTTTCTGTGTGACTATCATTACTCCTATAGAAGTGAATATCTAGGCCAGGAAGGCAACCTAGACACTATGATACATAATGAATGCTACCTAATTTTACAAATGGATTTGGTATAGATTTGATTTAGATTTAGTGTCAACAAGAACATGAAAGAGTAAATTATTCTGACATAAATACCTTCAAGTGGCTGAGATATCATCACTTGAATCTCAAGTGATGAGTGGCCAACCCAGGTAACAACAACAACAACGTTCAGGTCAGTATCTACACGGATTGACTTTTTTCAACACCATCTTGTCAACTGATGATGTCACTCGTAACAATGGTCTTGCTGTGTTTCCCTCATCAGCATAGGGCTCCAAGAGAGGAAACCATTAAAAATATAATGTAAATTTTTCCTCCTTCAACCAAAAAAAATTCTTTCATAGAAAACGCTACATCTGCAATTTCCCAATAACATTTTTTATCAATCTAAACAATAGTAAAAATACCGATTCACATTCATACAACAAATTTAACATTTTAGGGTTCTTGCTAATTTTATTTTGTTCCCAAAAATTGATTTGCAAGTGTCTATTTTTTAACAAAAATTGTTCACCCAGACTCTTTAGCATAAATTTCTATTTCTTAAATAATTTCCAAAATGTTATAGAAAATATATATGAAATCCTTATAAACTTGACTATTTTGGCATAACATTTTATAGTCTCCATTTTAAGTATCGGTAAGATTCACAAGCCTAAACAAACACTCTATTGAAGTGCAATTTCATTACACTATGTAGGTCCTATTTGTCAGTCTCTCTGATTTGAATGTTTTTCAGGTTCTGAGGAAAGATCTTAGTGCAATTAAATATCAATTTATTTCCTAATTGGTTTTTGGCATTTGGAACCATTTCATTTTATCAAATGAATTATTTATGAAAAGGGTAAATTAATAAATTATAACTATTTACAGTCAATAAAAATAACTAATGAACTCGGGAAAGGTGGGCCTTGGTGGGTTCATGTGAGTCCATGAAAATTGTGGTGGAATAAGTCATCTTGTAGACCAACATCCGTCTAAGGTTGTGTTGCAGAATTGACATTCCAAATATATTGACCATAAAATGACACTCAGATTGGAAAACATTTAAACATAAATTTTGTAAATAAAAAATCTATATACTCGAAACAAAGGAGACAATTAGGTTAAAAATCAAGATATTCCCTCCAAGGGCTAGTAAAATACAAACAACACAATGTTAAAACAATCATCTAGTCCCTGTGAGAAGGCTGCTTCTTGGTAGCCATGTCCATGGGGCTTCATGAGAGGTATTATCAACAATCATAATAGTTCTAACACCTTGGTGACTAGTATTTGACACTTTGTGGGGCTATGTTAAAATATTCTATTTCCAATAAGTGAGGTGACACTGTTGCTTACATGGAGTGAGCACCATCATAACCATGCAAGAGCCACCACACAAAACTTCGAATGTTGCATGACATAAAAATATGGCCTTGCTATTAACTTGCTACCTTGAAGCAAAGAGGAAAAAGTAGCGAGAGTTGAGATTTGGGACAACCAAAGTTCTAGCGGCATAATGGCTTTATACCCAACTTCTCTATCAGCAATTGCTTCGCCGTTTTCTCCAATTACTTCACCATTTTCACTTTGAGTCTTAACAAAATATAACAGTGTTGGCTAAAAATTGTTATGCTAGAAGTTATCAACAAATTCTTTGTGGAACCTTCCCTCTAAGCCATTTTGTAATAGTTTAACAACTTCTTAATATATGGTGCAACAATTAGGTGTGGGAAGAAAAAAATATTCCTCCATAGACATGAGAAAGAGGGACCATCCCTCTATTGTAATTTTTGTAAATATGGATTGTCTGAAATTTCCTAGCATATGCAACCCATGAAATAATGAAACCAATCCCAGTCTATTATGGGGTGGTGTAGGTGCTACTATAATTTTGGTTATTTTCATATGCTTTTAACATGAAGTAGAAACTATGTCTTGATTTAGGCACTTTACAATCATTCAAACAAACTTGACAAAAAAGTGAAGCCATTCATAATCTTCTACTTGCAAAACAGTTGTATTTTAGGCTATTCTAGAAACAACCCGATCATACATACTTGTTGATTCATTTGTTTAATGACAATTTCCATCTGATGCTTCCATTTTCAAACCTTAAAAATAGTTAAAGCTTTATTGATATAAACCTAAAACAAATTGATAACTTGGAACCACTATCAAACATCCTGAAACAATTAATGGTAATGTTAAAAATTTAAATAAAAAGATTAAAACTTACGAATTTAGCATTACCATTAGTCACATAACATTATTAAGGCCTTAGGGTTGAATATTAGGCTACCCTGTTCATAAATTATTTCTTTTCTTTTAAATTTTGTTTCGAGGGTCCTTGGTTGCAATCTACAAAATTGGCTAGCCTTGTATAGAAAAATCCCTTTTGGTAAAAAAATACATGTTTGGTATAGAACCAACAAGTTTCATACACCCTATATTTGAATTAGGTTCCCCGTTCATAAATTATTGTTTAAAAAAAACAAAAAGTTGCATTTAGAGAGTCCTTGGTTGCATTGTAGAAAGTCGGCCTATTACGTATAAAACCTATCGATTTAGTGGAAAAAGGTTGATCCAATATTGAACCAACCTTTTTCAATTTTGTACCACCAGTGAGACCAACTAGTTCCACCATTTCTCATCCAGTTCTGATAACTTAGAGAGACACAAGATGGGATGTTTCCCAAGAAATGCGGATAATTTCGATTTTGTGGTGATACATGGGCACTTCCCCAAAAAAGTGGGGTGCGTCCCCCTAATTAGCTTTTCCCAATGGCCTTTGTAAGAGGTAAAAGAACACCAAATAGTGTGACTGTTACAACGTACATGCAAATGTCAATATTTATTATGAACAATATCCCCTTTGCTAAGGACACTGACTTTTCCCACGAGATTTCCTAAATTTGGGGGATTTCTCCACATGTCCCTAGGATGCATTTACCCATCCTTTGTTGATGTTGTCCCAGAAACATGGTTGTAGGCTTACAAGTTCTTTGATACACTAACTTCTAGACCAACAACAAATGAACTAAAAATATTTTCATGTTCATGCAAGTAAGACATGATAAATACCATATCTAAATAAACACTTGAACTACTAAAAAACTTGACCTCAACACACAAGCAGGCCTTTAGATTCTAGAATCAAAACAATAATTCTCACCATTAAATAACACCCCTCTTCAAACTTATCTATAAAACCAACCAGCCATCTATCTGCATTTTCAACCCACTCACCGTGATGTATTCCAGCTGTTGTGGCAACAATAGCTAATTACAAATGTACATATTTTTCATTAATAAGACTAAAAACTTTAAAAAATCCAACAAAAGTAGAGAATGACTGAAAATGGTTTTCCTGCCAAAATAAGGAATCCAATCAAATAACCATGCAAATAATTTGACATAATTTGCATCAACTCAAAGAAATACTTCAAGTGAAAAAGTACCAATCAAACAACATACCTTTTTCCCTCACGCTCTTTTTTCTCCTTCACCTTCTGATGCAATTTAGTTATGCACATGTTTACCTTCAATTTATTTTCCTATAAAAAACACAACAATATCGATTACAAAATTATCATAATTGTAAAGCTTATATGGCCATTGTAAGGAAACTCATGCCATCCTATAGGATGGAAAACATAAACCCATACTTTCTTTCCAAAAGGCACAAGTACTTTAAGCACAAAATGTCCCACATGCTCAACATTAGAAACAGTTCATTTTGCATTTGTTGGAAAATTCCTCTAGAGACCAAATAATTGTTACTCATATATAAAAATCACCCATTATGCAATCTCTCATAATCTGCAAAAAAACATCTCATGTGGCCATAAACACCGCAAAGATCATTTATAAGTAACAAAAGGTGCCATATGTATTTAGGAAAATGGCTACATAATAAGTGTCGTAAAATTATTTGGAGATTCATGATAAAGATAATGATTGGAATCCCAGAACACAAATGTCCTTGTTACAAAGCATAAAAAAATTGAACAAATAAATAGTTTACTGTAGTCACAGACAGAGATAATGAAGATAAATTGAGGAAGAAAAAAATGAAGAGGAGGGAATGGTAATATATTATAGTATAATGTTGTCAAGCATAAAAACACTATAGCACATATCAATGTGGGACATGAATGAATAAAGTTGAAGAGAAAATTGAAATTTGGTGCAGAAAGGAAATTTAGCTTGCATTCTTAATAGTCTTTCCCATTAAGCAGCGCATATTAGACCTCTTTCTATTGCATAATCATGATCAATGATACCTAAGAGATAAGCTTTAGCATGTTGAGAAAAGATTGATAATATTAACCTCATCAAGAATCCTTTGGCTAATTTGAATTTCAAATGTTCAGAGAACCTTTTAAGGTCTCCGAACTTCACATATGATATTTCTAATCATCTGTTAATTGCTAAATTTAATAACTTCACAACCTCAGTAGTAAGTAGGTAATTAAATATTTACATCTATCTCAATTTCTCTATGTTTTTTAACTTTTAACTTTTTTAATTTGAAGAGTTCAAAGTTGCAAAACATAGAAATTGAGATAGATAATCTGAAAAGTTCAAAGTTGCAAAACACAGATGAATTGTGATAGATGTAAATATTTAAGTACTTACTTAGTACTGATGTTGTAAAGCTATAAATTTTACCAGTGAAAAATTGATCAGAAATATTATTTGTGAAGTTCTGAGACCTTATAAAATCCAACTAATTTTAACTTGTAGGAGTAAACTGGCCTACACATAGCTGACTCGAAGGTCCTTCCTTGTGTAACCTCGAGCCAAGTTGCTCATTAAATATTCATTATAGTCTTTCAGCAGGTGCATTATGATATATGATGTTGAGATACCCTCAACCCGTTTTGTTTTCTTAAATTTACCAATTGATTTGATTTCAAGAACATATGTTTTGAAAATTCCTTTAGTCTAATAATGATTGATGATATCACCAATTTAGAAAAGTATAATATGAGTTACCTCAGAAATTACAACTATTACTTACATATTCATACACATCATTGCCTGCTCCACTTGCATCAGCATATATGTAGAAAAATAACATATGAAAATTCAGATAAAAAAAATAACCTATTATCCAAAGGTACAATAACTTAAGAGTTGATTCTACATGTTATGATCATTTCTGGCACCACTTGAAATAAATATTACTTGCATACCAAACCAAGATATCGCATAAAAATATTACAAAAAATTCAATTCTTACATGAACATGGAAATTACAAAAACCCTTGTGGCTAACTAGCACAAGGCATTCTTCAGGTAAACCAAACCAGGTACCTAATTAATACAAGAGATTCTTGATTTATACATGAAAAACCAAAATTATAGGTTAAGAATGGCTTATAGATCTATAGATTTATATATGAATGGCTTAATTTCTTTGCGGATATTTTCCTCTCAGAGGGTTATACCATGTAAATCTTCTTGTGATGACCAAATACCTAGTTATTTGTGGTGCTAGTTCTTGTGATTGCTGAAATATTGATTTAATCATGGCATTAAATTTCCAGTGAAATTAACTCCTTTCCGTTCAAAGATCCAAGTAGCTTACAATAGCTACAATGTTCTTTCTTCTCCTTGTGAAGAGTTGTTCTCTATTTTTATGATACTACTTTGTAGTTGCTGAGTATTCAGTGAGATTTAGAACCATTATTTCCATTCTAGAATCAATCCTCTTGAGCTCCTATTAATTTCTCTTAAAGATCCAATCCACCTCCCCATTTTCTGTAAAATCACTACATCATGGAATTTCGATTCTTCCATTGCATCCAAAGTAGTCCTTTGAGTCAAATATGTATTTCACTTCATCAAAAAGTCTTTTTTTTCCTAAAATCTAAATATTTCCCTCATGGTCATCCATTTAAAATGTGATACTGGTAACAAAATTTGGATTTCATAAAGATTTGTTTCGGTATTATTCTTTTAATTCCATAGTTATTTTAGTTTTCTCAATGCCTTATTTTGGTGTTCCCTAATATTGTTTGGCAATGCACTGTTGTCTTAGGTCTCTCATACCTCGGCTGTTCTCAAACCCCGATGTCCTCACTAGCTTCATGATAGTCCTTGACTTTATTTCCTCACCTCTTTCTAGCAATCTTTTTTTCTTGGTTCTAGGCTCCTCCCACAACATTGTTCTCTTTGTAGTAGTCATGCAACATTTCTCCTTGTGGGTATTATTTTCTATCAAAATACCCCACTCCACCACTCCCTCACCCCAAACCTCCTTTTCAGTCATCCATTCCAATGGAAGCCTCCTCTTTGGTACCAATGCCCTCCTTATAGATAACAATTTCCTTAGTAATCACCCCTCATTTCAAGTGGTTTTGTCAACCATCACTTCAATCACACTGCCCATAGTTGGTAATTCTTAGAGATCACACCCCTTCAAGCATTAATATTACCTACAAAATAAATATCACTTCTTGTTTTCCAAACCAAACAGTTTTACCATACACCCCTACCACATGGAGACAACCTACGACTAAAACTAACAGGGACATCTAGCACCTTGCCAAGTGGAAACACTATATTGCCAAGCTAATAGGCATGCCAAACACCTTGCAAAGTGGGACCAGCTAAACTGAGGGCTACAAACAACTAGAAGATGACAATTGCATGTTGACTACCATGCAAAGTAACACATAAACATCCTATTAGCATTACCTGCCACATGGTACAAACATTGCCTTCTATGGAAACAATTACAAGACAACTGCCATGTCACCTAACACGTGCCATCACTAGAGCAGTGTTACTTTTGCAAGCACGTGATTTGACGAAGACACATCACTCTTCTATCAGTCATGGCCATGTGCTACTATGTCATCTATGATCTACCACATCAACATTTCTAAGAACCCCTTTCATTGAACTTTCAATTTTTGATGGTGATTTCAAACATACAAAGTCCACTGCAAGTGCAATTTTTTGCAAAGACTTTTTTTTCATTCTCTATGCAATGGTGTAGTTAGTTTCTAGGAATTTCATTGTGTGGTGCTTTCTACTACTCAAGTTTCTAAGGAAACCCCTTCTAATCCTCATTTCTGGACCTTTTGAAATGCAATTCTTTAGCCATACACGCACTTTAGCAATTTGATTTCTTTTCTTCGTGATGGATAATATGAATGTAGCTCACCTAATCGATGTTGATTATTACTTGTCCAGTACCTATTTATAAGTTTGGGAATGTTTAGGATCACTTTGGGTACATAAATTACACCTTTGGATGCCTCAATGAAAGCCAAGTGAGATAAGGGAGCCGATGAAGCTCTTGGACTCTGGCATGTCTCTTTGTGAAGATTTGTTTCCTCTTTGAAACATTAATATTGCCTTTAACACAACATGGATTTTGTCACCACTTGTCCTTGATGATTGACTGTTATGCATTCTCTTAACATGATGAATTTTTATTGCAATGATTCATTGTTCAAATCATTCTAAAGCTTACAACCCAATCTAACCTAATGAGTGGAGTTCCAAGTGATGCGTCCATGAAAACTCAAGAAATTTGTTACTCAATACTAAAAGCACGAGCATTTACAATGCCTACCTAAAGGGCATAACACTATATCCCTCAATTCATGTCCTAGAAATGCTAATGGAATCAGAAAAAGGGAAGTAATTGGAAAGGTTAAAGTTGAAGATGAATATTAGAGGGATTTCTATATGCATTTATAATTTCAATATTTTTGCAAATCCTATATCCCTTTTTTTGAGTTCTTTACAAAAAATCGTTGTAATATATTACAAGTATTTAAATTTTCGAACAATGCAACTATAAAATATGTAATGTTATTATGATGTGGGGTGACTTTTGTGTAAAAGATGTAATTCAATTACCGAAAGAAAAGAAAAATACAGCCCTCTGGAAAATTAACATGGTATCAAAGCTAAGCTGAGGCAGAGTCAATGAGATAACCCCCTGAAGAAAACGATGATGAAGTTACTATGTCCTCTCTTTGAGAGAATCTAGAGCAAAAAAGACATCTAAGAGAGGCTCAAAACACTTAGGAAGATCAAGCTGGCTTAGATAAGGGCTTAACAAAATTGGATCATGATGAGTCAAAAGCAACATATGAACTATGATTTACTGATAACAGTTACAACTCATTTGTGTTAGTTGGAGATGGGGAAGCTTATGTTGGTGAGTCCACATGGGATCGAGAGTTTGCAAAACATTAAGATCCTACTCTAAAAGATCATGAAGAGAAAACATATGAAGGTCGAGAGTTGAAATATTCCTTAGAAGAAGATACGATGAGAAAGAATAGTATGCAACTAATTTAAGGAATAAGTGATGAAGCCGGTCTCTTTGCTATCAATGCCTTGGTTGCATGATAGATGAGTTCATGATCAGAAAATGTGAAGTTTTAGAAGCTGTTGCACAGACATATCTTAGGATTTCACTTATAGCTACCGTCATGGACACAGAATATCAGTCTATAACTTATGGAGCAAGAGAACATGCAGAAGCAAATTATTAGATAGAATAAAATGGAGGAAGAGTTTGAAGAACAGGAAAAAGTAAAGGAGCTTGAGAGCCTGATATTTTCTCTTAAAGGAAGAGAAAAGGAGTCTACAGAGCTTTCTTCCAAGACTGGGAAAATGAGAAATTCACTCTTACAGGTAGAGGCTCAAATCAAAGAGATTTAGCAGGAGCTTGAAAGTGCTCAAAAGGGACAACATCTGAAAGAGTCATCCATGAAGAGACTTGCATCAGTTATTGTGGAGAGAGAGGATAAAAAGGTGAAGCTAGTCAAACTGCATCAACAAATTAATGAAACAAAACTTAAAGATTTGGTATCTGCTACCGTCACTTTGGGTTATTTAATCAATAGATAGTTTCTAGATTTGAAGGAAAGCATTCAGAGTTGTTATTATTTAAAATAGAAAATTATGGTTACATAAGGGGTTTCATAGAAATTGTATAAAACAGAGAGTTCGATTTTTGGGTAATGGAGGCGTTGCAACACTTTATCTGCATATATAATTGAAGATAAACTAGGAAGAACCAAGAGGGGTGAAAAACAAGGAAGAATGAGATAAGAGGCTTTTTATCAATCCCTTCTTTTCCTAAGCCCTTGATTTAATCCAAGATTACAAAGTTATCATGCACCCCCATCAATGGTAGAGTTCAATCATCCCACTGTTGCCTGCTAGCTACAAGAAATAATTGGTCTATCCAGCTAAAAATTGTTTTCCAAGGGATGCATGACATGTGCTAGAAATAAAATTACTAAAGCAAAGAGGGAGAAGAAAAATTATAGACATTTGCACATGATCATGATATAAACTTTATTTATAGTCACAATGTGTATGTATGTACACAAAGAATAATTTGATTTCCATCCTAGATGCAGGAAATGTTCCATGTATACTGAATCATCAATTGGCACTATACAAGTGATTTCCATATTCCTAGAGACTAGCAACAACACTAGGTTGAGACAGTGAGGAGGGGCCAATTTTGCAATGTCAAAGAGAGGAACCTTGAGGATTCATCTAGAGAATACACTTCACAATAATTATAGAGAATAATTTGAGCTTGGCTCCTTGCATAATGACCTAAATTGGTAAATTTGAATCCTGTTGATTCCATCAGAATATGCCATTGACTGATTCCTTTAAGTCTTATTTCTCTTTTAGCTCCCTCAACAGCCACAATTCCCATTATTTTCTCTGCGAAAAAGAACCTCTCAATGTTCAGATTCTCTGCACCATCCCTTGGCATGTTGGGCTCCATGATTAAAAAAATGCAGAGAAATATTCTAAAGCATTCTGAAATCGAACTTGTAACTGGCAAGCATTTAAATGAGCTTCACATTCCCCAAGTGTTACGACTCTGGGGGATAGGGAATGAGCTAATTTAAGTATTTTCACTAGGGGTTCAAGGGAATCTCCTAAAATATTATATAATTGTAACGTAAAATTTACTGCAATGCATTGATCTTGCCCAATTTTCACAGAAGAAAATTCCACCTAACTCATATGTTTTGACACTTGACAGAAATCGAACTCTAGGTCAACTAATTTAGCAAACTATGTGAGCCTCTTATTGGTGGCCAGTGAAGCGGAAGTAGGGTTTTGGCCTAGTGTTGGTGTGAGGATGCATGTGATCTCTATTTTGTGGGGTTTGTCATATGGCTGCATTGTGAATGCATGCAATAAAGTTGCCCATTGTACACCCTGTGATGAGCCTCATTATTGAGTAATTATATGGGCCTTAATTGGCCTTAATTCACCTCCTAGCTTAGTAAAACCAACTATTCTCACAACTTATTGCATACTTTTTATTATACTTTGTTTATGAAAAGAGTTAGAGTTGGATATTCGGCATTGTGGTCTAATGTGCATGTAATATAGGAATAAATGATAAAAGCAAGGACAAATTAAGTTATAAAGGATAAAAGCAAAGAAGTATGGAAAATGGCTTGCTAAAGACTCGAATGGGACAAGGGAAAGTAACTATAGGTGGTAAATCCTCCTCATTTACTACCCCTCCATCCGAATATTCCACCATCAGCTCAAAATGCACACAACCATCACTTTGAAGACTAAAAGACAGCCAAGCAAAGGAAAGGGACAAAAAAAAATTTAACTTAAGTTGGGAGCCAAGCCTCCCTAATGGGAAGGAATTCATTAGAAACTTCAAATGTATAAATAGAGAGGCTTAGGGCCTCAGTAGGATTCAGACTTCTATTGTAAAACGCTACTTTATTTATGAGCTGCAAAGACTTGTGACAATTTGCTCTGTCATCCATGGTTTTTCTACAATAAGAATGATTTCTGTTTAATCCAGCTCTGAGTTAACTTCGAGGGATGAAGCTCTTTGGTTAGGAACCAGCCCAAGCAACCAAAGATACTCTTCATTGTACACATCTACTAACATAGAGTTTTGTTCTGTTCATTTTCTCAAGTTATTTTCTGGTTTTGATTCATTTATTTAAGTAGCTTTCTGGTTTTGTTCATTTGTTTGAATAACTTCATGTTTCTGCTCATTTACTTCAATATCCGCATTGGGTTTGAGTTTACTTGCATTTGTGTTTTTTAATTCATAGGTTAGTTAGAGGAAACTATTACTATCAGGTTGTGCACAAGTGTCTCGGCCTCATCTCCTTCCTTTTGGACCATAAATTGAGGAAGAGACCCTTCAACAACCCTGCAAACAGAGTTTTTGGTTCTCGCGTGGCCTATGGAGTTCGCAAGTTAATACAGTTATTTGTTCACCCTCAGTATTTTTCACTGTAACTTTCATTTGAAACTGGCTCCAATACATTCTTCATAAAACACTTCTTCGTTGTCCATCACCAACAAACCTTCACAATCACCATCCAATTCACTATTTTCTTCAACTGTTGCCTCGCGTGGACTCCACCACTTACTTTATGAACTTTAACTCCCCACCATTGATTTGCCTTGCTTGATCCGATGGCTAGCATGTTACCTAATCACTTTAGGTGCTTTCAACCCCCACCATCGATCTACCTTGCTTGATCTCACAGTTGTCACTTCACCCAACAGCCAACTAGCTTGGCTGATCTCCATCATTGATTAGCCCCACCTGATCTAATGGTTATCACGTAATATTGTGCAGATTAGTACACGAATGTTATCTGCTAGAGAGCATGTGAGAAAAGTGGTTTTCTCATGCTACATGTCACGTAGTAAGGATAATCGTGTGAAATTTCCAAAAACTACGTATAGCCTGAAGGGTGCGTGAGAAGCTACTTACCGCCTTAGAAACCTGCTCCCTCATTTCTACACATTTCTTTTCCCCACGATATGATCTCCATCGTCCATCTATTGACTTCACTTCGAAATAAGATCTTAGTCATCCATCGCTCTTGTTAGCATCATTTGTGTATCTCTTGACTTCACCCCTATGATTAGATATTAGCCATCCATCACTCCTGTCAGCCTCGATGCCCATCTATCTAAGTAAACTCCTGCGATCCAATCTCCACCATTTATTTTGCTTTCACCCAATTGATCCAATATTTCTTTTGCACTATTTCTCCCTCACATCCTCCTTTCATTGATTTCAACCTCTGATTGTTTTTTCCGCTTGAAATACGATTTAGCCTATGTTTCTTTGTTAAACCTTAGTCTAGTTTTAATGCTCTTTACTTCTGTAACTTAGATAATTAGGATTAGGTTAGTGTTAATTTAGCAATTCTTCTTTGCATAGTTGTTTAATTGGTTAGTTAGGTTATGGTGTAAGCTTATCATTTCATGTTGTTTTCTTCATTATTGTAGTAGAGTAGTTCTCTCTTAGAATAGGTTTTCTCTCCTTCCATTAAAGAATTAAGCTTCTTATGATGCTATAGAAGTTTGGCTTGGAACCCCTAGGGTCTCTCATCAGAAAAATAGTGACAATAGGTAGGACCTTCACTTCTACTTGCGCATATAGAACTTTCACCTCCAAGTTTGTACGAACCCAGGGTGTTGAAAATAGTAACAAGAAATGCTAAAAATAACACTACTATAAATAACAATTCATCTAGAGCTGAACATAGCAACAAGGAATGTAAAATGGAAGTGCTAATAATAACATTCTATAAATATCATTTCGAGATACCTTCCTATTTTAGTCACTCCCTAAACTAAAATAGTGAAGTAAAATTCGAATTTGATCTTAGCAGTTGTTTGTAAAATAATTAATTAATTCACCTTGAGTTAATTAGTTAAGGAAAATCAAACATGAAGTCTATCTGGGGACATGCAACAATTTCTTCATTAATTGAGGAATTTATCCATCAGTTAAAGAGATGAGGATCAGTTGTAATATTGAGTAGTAATTTGTTGGCTCAGTTAACTGAATCAAGTCTAGTTAGATTAATTCAAACAGTTTGTTGAATTAATTGTGAGTTCAATTAGTTAATTGTTGCATGCATGTAATTTCTACTCTCTAGATAACTGAATATACTCTCATAAATAACTCATGCATGTACGTTCAGATAGAGACCCAACTGAGCTTAGAGGTGGGACAGTGTAATATCAGTTGGATGAATTTTTCCTAGAATGGAAACTCATCCATGTAGAAGGATTTATCTCCTTCATTGCACAACTGGATCCGAGGTTAGTGAGTGTGTGAAGAGGCCAATTCACATAGGTGGAAGCACTGGACCACGAGCAAAACTGTGCAAGGAAATAGGAGGCTTGCAGGGCTTGAGGAGGACATATACTATGTGTATTCAGTGTGTGAGCTATATTGTTTGATTGTAGAGAGAGCAAGATAGCTTGAGAGATAATTCTTTTTGTAACGTGAACAAGATTTACACTTGTATGATAATATAGAGATTGGGGTTTTAGGCTGAGGCTTTCCCCGGGTTATTTCTTTTGTGTTATGTGTGATTGATTTCTCATTCTCAATTATACGTGTTCTCTTGATCTTGCTTAATTTGATTAAGCTTCCACAAAGTTCTATAGAAGTAGATCTTTTATTGTGTTTTAGTATATTGCATAATTTATTGATCTACAGTTGGAATTTCTACATGGTATTAGAGTAAAGGTGATGAAGGCAAAGAATTGTATACAACAAGGAGAAGTTCAAATTTTGTGGTTCCTCAATATAGAAATCAAGTTCTTATCGCATCTCAATTTCACCAATGGAATTTAGCGTTTTAAGACTCGAATATGCCCTTGATGGCAGCTCAAATTATATAGCTTGGAAGGATCACATGGAGGTAGTATTGTAGGATAATAGCATAAAGGACTTCATTGATCAAGAAGTCCCTAAGTTGACTGATGCTACTCAACTGGCGGAATGGAAGAAATGTGTGGCTAGATCAAGGAGAATCCTCCTGAAGGGAGTTCAAGACCACATTATCCTAAGCGTCCATGGGAAGGAGACACCATTTTTGATGTGAAAAACATTGAAAGATCTATATTAGACCAACAGTGATCAGAGGACACTTGCGCTGAAAGACAAGCTTTGTAAGATCAAGTGTGAAAACGGTGATACGATCTCTACATATTTGAACAAGCTCACCACCTGTAGTGATGAGCTTCGAAGTGTAGGGATCATGATCACTGACGATGACATGGTGAGTCTTGCACTCCTCGGTCTTCTTAAGAGTTGACATAGCTATCAAGAATAAGTAAATAGAAGAGAGAAACTGCCAGATTGGGAACAATTTTGGTTGGATCTGATGCAGGAGGAGATACGGAGAAGCACCAGAGATGGATCTTCTTCATCCAAAGAGGATGAAGAAAATTGTGCCTTAGTGAGTAAGGAAAAGAAACAGAAGGAGAAGGATTCTCATCACAAATCGAGGTCTTCATATGGTGGGAAGAAATTTGACAAATCGAAAGTGCGATGCTTTCGATGTCATGAGGTGGGCCATTTTACTGCAAACTATCCATTGAGGAAATCCAAGAAGGGATCCGTGGAAGGAACAAAAGGTGAGGCACTAGACTCACAGTTCAAGTTGGATATGACACTTTTTGCATGCATGGTTTCATCCATGGTGCGAAATTGTTGGTTTCTTGATAGTGGACCTTTGTTCCACATGATAGGTGATAAGAGTTTGTTCAATACCTTGGAGGAGAAATATCTCCAGATACTCATAGTGATGGGTAATGATGAAAATCATAGTGCCTCAGGTGTAGGCATAGTTGTTTTTTAGACGGAGCATAGAGATCGCATTACCTTGACCGATGTCAATTATGTACCAGGATTGAAGAAAAATTTGGTGTCGATCGCAATGCTAGAAGATAGAGGATATGATGTAGTCTTCAGTAAGGGAAAGGTTTTCCTTCAACACATCCCTAGTAGATACGTGAAGAAGATCAGTTCACGAGTCAAGAACCTATATGCTCTTGAGGTTCACGATGCTTGCAAAGCCTTGAGGAGCAAGACAACTAATGGAGACTTGGTGGTTGAGAGGGAGAATACATTACCTCTCAGCATGCAGCCACAGGAGAAGTCTCAAACGATTGTGGAGGAGCCATGATTGGTGAAGTAGATTTAGGAGGTTGTGTAGTGTCCATAACTAGGGAAGCCAATAGGAGATAGAGTAGAGGCATCCACTCATGTAGAGAGCTGAAGTTGTAGGAAATTTTGAGCTAGGTAGATAGAGGGATCACATGCAACCATACCTATAGGTGGGAGGTGGGGCGATGTCGAGTGATCATCCCACGAATGTTGAAGTAGGGGATGGATCCTTGAGGTACCGAACCTTTTGGATTTGAATTTGCTATGGGAGCCTCAATGAGGAGTAGCAGGAATAGCTGAGTGGGTAGAGACAGATGCAGATGGAGTGGCATGTCATGCGGAAAGAGTTAATCTTGCAAACAAAACCAACCTCCCTAGAAGCCTAAGACTTTCTAGTGACAAACAAGACAATTAAGAGCAATCCTTCTCTAAACATGCATTTATTACACGAGAAACCAAGTGTTTTAGATCCTACATGTAGTCCAACGCTGTTGTAGTAGTCTAGCCTCGTTGATCCAGATGAGCTCCTCCTTCACTTCGAAACCTGCATGCACTAACAATCAAACGATTACATAACACCTGAATATCCCATAAAATAAAACATATTCAACATATAGACCAAGGAGTATATGAAATAACTCACTAATAACAAATTATTGAGAAGAATGGACTTATTTGTATTAATAGGAAACAAGAGAAACCATTACAACCTGAGCCTTGGTGTTGTGCAAGTTCCTCCCAGGGTCCAGCAAGAGTTTTCCTTTACTTTGATAAGCTCACCCACTTCCAAATGAAAC
>APFE031063032.1:3068-19547 GCA_000404065.3 Pinus taeda | reverse complement strand
GAGAAGAAATTGCATCTGCTAATGTATTTAGAGACCTTGGAATATGTTGATATTCAATGTAATCAAACTCACGTTCCAAGAGACGCACTCTCAAAAACAATATAACACAGGATTTCTAATGACATAAAATCTATTAAGTTGTAATACAATGAGTTCCGAATCTAACCTCACAATCAAACGTCAAATCAACATCTTCTCCATCCACCCCATCCTCTTCTGGAGTATCAACAGTTCTGGTTTCTACTGTTCCTGCCTATGTTCCTCAGACCTCTGTACCTCAGTCCGGACCTACGGTCTAGACTTCGGTCCAGATGCCTGTAGGAAGTACAGTTGTTACTTCTCAACCTCAATTTTTTCAACCTCCGTACCAGGGATAGTACCAACCACAATATGATCCTGATGCTCAGCAACCAACTTACCAGTATCAACCGTATCCTGGGTACACTTATCAGCAATCTCAGCAACCCCAGTACGGTCAGGTTAATCCAGGATTTCCGGGAGGATACAATATCCCTAATGCAATCCCTGTTCCAAGTTATCCTGGATATCCTTCTCCTGGGGCTGGTTTAGTGACCCCAAGTTTCAGAGATCCGAACCGGCAATTGCCTTTTATCGCAACTTTAGATTTACCAGACTTGACGCGCGTAACGAACGATCCAATAAATTATCTTCCATATTGGCCGCCAATGCCGAATAAGTTGCCCAGTGACATACCCAAGTTCGAAGGTAAGTCTGGAGAGGATCCGTCAAATCACGTGATGACTTATCACCTCTGGTGTGCATCAAATTCTATCTCGGATGATTCGATCCACTTACGTCTTTTTTGTACTTATCATTTTTGCCAATCATAAGGTGTTTTTCAACCTATGATCGAGGACGATGTATATTTTTTGACAGACTCTATATATATATATATATATATCATTTTACTGGCTTATCTTGTTCACATGTATGATGAAATGTTTGTTAAATTTACAATTATCTCAAATGTCTGTCTAATACTCGAGAAGAAATTGCATCTGCTAATGTATTTAGAGACCTTGGAATATGTTGATATTCAATGTAATCAAACTCACGTTCCAAGAGACGCACTCTCAAAAACAATATTAATAACACAGGATTTCAAATGGCATAAAATCTATTAAGTTGTAATACAACGAGTTCCGAATCTAACCTCACAATCAAACGTCGAATCCCAAGTGAAATGGATTCAAAGAATAACTCAATCACTGCACTGTATTCTGCAATGTTGTTTGTCGTTTGACCGAGGCTCACCCCATGCATAGAAACTAACTCGTCAGAGGGCGAATAAATAACCCAAGCTGCGGAAGAGATATTCCGTGTACTACGAAAAGCACCATCAGCGAATCCAATGTACGTTTGGAGAGGCATCGATATCTGAAATATCAAGAGTAAAACCAAGATAAGCCAGAATAATGACAAAAAACACACTCTCTAAGCTAAGCACACTGTCTAGACTAATAAACACTCAAGCTAGAAAGAAGAACTAACTAGAAAGAAAAAACCTAACCTAACTAACGATTCTCCATAACCCACATTTAAGCATAATACCTCTTTAATTAAAGTCCATTTCTGGGTTTACCCAAAGAGTCCCCATCAAAATCAACTAGCTCATATGCCCCCTTTGCTAGCTTTCGCTTGACAATGTAGGGCCCATGCCACATAGGAACGAATTTTCCAGCACCTAGTTTATCGTTGGCTTGATCATACAAAAGCACTAGGTCTCCTTCCGAAAAATTTCAAGGGGTCACATTTCTATCATATTGAGCTTTCATTCGTTTCACATGCGTCTCGATTGCCAATGCAGCATTGCGACGAGTCTCATCTAATTTAGCTAAGTATAACAAATGCTTCTCCTCTTCGGACGTAGCTGGGAGTAATTCGATAGCCATTTGAAGTGATGGGATTTCGCATTCAATGGGTAACACAGCTTCCAAGCCATAAACTAGCTGAAAAGGAGTGAACCCTGTTGATGTTTTCACTGAGGTTCGGTATGCCCATAGCATTGAAAATAACATGTTGTGCCAATTCGACCGATGAACAATGAGTCTTCGGATCATGATAACCAAAACTTTATTGATGGACTCAACCAGACCGTTGGCTTGTGGATAATAAGGAGTAGAGCTATCGTGGCGCAAACCAAGCTGGCATGTAAGTTCGGTCATCATGACGTTTCGAAAATGGCGTCCATGGTCAGTAATGATCGCTTGTGGGACACCAAACCTAGCGATAATATGATTGAAAATGAAAATCGCTGTTGTTTTACCATATGCCTCGAATGTAGGCATCGCCTCGGCCCATTAGTAAAATAATCAACCGCGAGGATGATATACGCATGCCCCCCGGCCGAGTGAGGGTTACAAGTTATGAAGTCGATACCCCATTTGGCGAAAGGACCGACGGTAATTATAGGGTGGAGAGGAGCAGGTGGTGCGCACATCTTTCAATCAAATACCTGACAATTGTGGCATTTTCGGACCGCAGTAATACAATCTTTGAATAAAGACGGCCAGAAGTAGCCAGCGCGCAATATCTTTTAGGCAGTGGCATACCTAGACATATGACCACCACACGCCCCAGAATGACAGTCATTTAAAACCCTTTCAGCCTCTTCATGAGTTAAGCAATGTCGAAAAACCAAGTCTGCCCCACGGCGATAAAGAGTATCTCCAATAATTTTAAACTGCTGGGACTGAAACCGAATTTTCCGACGCTCCGACTTTGAAAGTTCAGGCTGAAAGGATTGGGTCTGGAGATAGACGATTATATATCCATACCACGGATCTAAAGTACTGATAAGAAACAAAGATTCGTCCACAATGGACTCATCTGCCACAGTCTCTATGTCAGCACACGGGAAATCACACATTAACTCCGCGAAAACTAAGAACTTCTTAGACTTCGATTTCTCAAACTCCAAATCGAACTCTTGCAAGATAACGATCCATTTAGAGTACTTGCCCCCAAGCAATTGTCTAGTCAAAATATAAATCATAGGGCTGCAATCCGAAATCACAGTAGTTTTACAAAGTAAAATGTACTGACGAAAACACTGGACAGCTTGAACAACTGCCAGGGCCAATTTCTCCACATGAGAATATTTTAACTCAGTTGGATTGAGGGTCCGACTAAGATAATAAATCACATGTTCCGCTCCGAATTCATCTTCCTGGACTAACACCATTCCAATCGTGGAATGCGAAGCTGCAAGGTATAAGAAGTAATCCTGGTTGTAATTGGGAGGATGTAGCAACGGTGCATGGGTCAAGGCGTGCTTGAGAGCATCAAAAGACTGCTATGCAATCTCGTCCCAAAAGAATTGAGCATTCTGTTTTAACAACCAGGTGAAACCCTTAGTGACCTCGGCGTAGTTCGGGATGAATCGGTGTAAAAAGTTTGCTTTCCCCTGCAAACTTTGGAGTTGGCGCAAACTCGAAGGAGGAGGCAATTTGATAATCGCTTCGACTTTCGAGGGATCAACGCAAATGCCGGCTTTTGAAACAACAAATCCCAGCAATCGACCCGCTTCTATGCAGAACACACACTTGTGCGGATTTGAACGAATACGATAATGCCTACACCTCATAAAAGTTGCTCGTAAGTGAACAAGGTGATCAGCTCGATGGAGAGAATGAGCAGGAAAATCATCGAGGCATGGTTGCACAATGTGTTTGATGTCATGAAATGCATAAGACATCGCCCGCTGAAAAGTGGCTCCGGCATTCTTGAGTCCAAAAGGTAATTTGCAATAAGCAAATGTGCCCCATGGACAAATGAAGGCCGTTTTTGGTTGGTCGGCAAGTAGAATATTGTTTTTATTATAACCCGAAAAACCATCCATAAAGGAAAACATTTCGCTTCCGACATAATCATCAATTATTTGATCGATATAGGGCGTTGGATAGTTTTCCTTGGGACAAGATCGATTTATATCCCTATAATCAATACAGATTCATATTGTTCCCTGCTTTTTGTTAACCGGGACAATATTCGATACCCAATCCGTTAACGGGATTGGATAAATGAAACCTGCTTTCAACAGCTTCTCGACTTCTGCTTTAATGGCAGCCACTTTTTGAGGGTGGATCTGACGCGACCGTTGCCAGACGGGTTTAGCATCCGGGTAGGTCTTGATTTCATGGACAACAATGGCGGGATCAATTCCTGGCATTTCCTCGTATGACCAAGCAAACACGTCACGAAATTCTTGGAATAGGGCCTTGTAAGTTTCAATCTCATTGTCTGAACATGAGGCACCTATATGAATGTTCTCAACAATTCCCGGCTTCACTGAAATGTCAATGGGAATAGTGCGAGAAATATTCCCTAAATTCAACTCTGAATCAGGATGTTTCGTTGGAATCTGAGCATCTTTGACATGTTCAGTGGTAAAGATAGATGAGAAATAATTTTCGAAACGATCATCCTCAGGTAAGAACGAAGATCTGTGATGAATATCTTTCCATGGTAAATCGTCTACACATAGGATTTCACGAAGGTGTTCGTCAGATGAGACAACTTCGGGAAACGTTATTAACTCTGAAGGTGATGCGAAAAATGAGTCCTCATGGAACACATTCATTTGGTCAATTTTGGTTGAAAGAGAGTCAGTGAAAGACACTACGACTTCATAAGCATGTTCATATGGACTCAAAGGCATAACATTACCAAAGGAGTCTATCTCAGATTCGGAAGGGACAATCCAAGGATTGTCGTGAATAATGGTGTTTGACGCAATCATATGAATAGATGCGAATGAAGGCGATGCGTTGATTGGAGGAAAAGGAAAAGTTCCCAGTAAAACAGAATCTTTAACTAAACCTACGCCAACGTCCCTATAAGGGATGGTCGTTTTACCGACATGCTGAATACTCTCCGAAGAGGCAGGGTCGGATGCAAAGTAAGCTAGTTGGTCTATTGTCACGATATTGCCATTATATGGAAACTTTATGACTCTGAAGACCGATGACACGACTGCTGTCATAGCATATGACCAACTTCGACCTAGAAGAAGGTTGTAGTCCAGAGGGGCATCAACCACCTCCACATCTAGACTAACGGTTTTGCCTTCTACCTCTATAGGCAAATCCTGTAAAATACCAAATGAACGGAACCCATGGCCATCAAAGGCCTTAAGGATGGTGGGGGATTGGTTCAGTGAAGGAGAACCAAGTGATCTCCAACATTGAATCGACATAATACACGTGAAAGCTCCCTCATCAATCACAGTCCTATGAACAGGTATGTTTTTGACTATCACTGGAATCTGGAAAGCCATTTGATGAGGTAGGCGTGGTGTACTATTTTCTAAATCAAAGACTATTAGGTTTGGATCCTGAAGATCAACAACGTCGATAGCCGACAATAGTAATTTCCTTTGTGCTGGACATGATTGCAACACTTTCAGAGCCAACATTGCTGAGGGGGAAACAGCTAAATCCTCAACAATGTTATAATTCTGAGCTGCTCTCACATGTGGATTGAAAGCAGACTTTCGAAGTATACCCTTGGTGGGCGGCTTGATTACTAAGTCAGGGTTAGGCTTCTCGATCTGTAGTGGATCGGAGCCAGAAGCTGAAGTTGATGGGTTAGAGTGAGAAGATTCTGCTTCCTTACCATCAACAGGATTCTTACTACCATAGTCTTGCGATCGAGTCGCAATCCGCACATGAGACATCATCAAAATGGGTGCCTCACCAGTACTCGAGGAAGAACCTATCATTTTAGACTCCTGTTTTGGAAATGGATCTTTCAAAACAGCAGGAGTCTTGGAACCTTTGACTATTTTCACAACCTCAGCCCGATGAGGGCAATCTCTTGTGTAATGATCTTCTTCACAAATAAGACAAGGATACTTAGGTTTGCGTTTTTCGTCATTGGTTTCCGATTTTTCTGATTTCTCCTTGGGAGCTTTGTCTGCTTTATTCTTCTTCTTTCCTTTCTTCTTCCCACCATTTTCAGATTTGACCATAGATGTCTCTACGGCGTGAATTTCGGCAGAAATTTCAGGAGAAGACTCACCTGTCGAGGAATCAGGTAGGGTGATTATGGGGGAAGGATTCTTTGAAGATTTCTTGTTACTTTTCGTATTCACCGAACCGATCATACCATCAGCGGCATGAGATCCCGAAGGAGCAGCAACGATTTGATTAAAACTTGGAAGATCTGGGATCTTTTCGTGTAAAGTACCTGACTAAGTGTAAACCAAGTCAAGGTACTGCGCTTGAGCAATTACTTGCTCCTCAGTAACTACACCAGCCTTAGCTACGTCTTCAGTAATCTTTGGTAACAATGATTTAACAAACCATTCAGCTAAGATTTGGTCCGGGATAAAAACTTTCACTAACCTTCGTCAACGCCTCCACTCATGAATATGATCGGAAATATAGGTGGATGTCGATTGTTTTAGTGAAGTTAGTAACTCCGTGCCGTTATCATATCTGATGGGTAACTGAAAATGAGTTAAGAATGATGTGGCTAACTGGCTAAAATCGTAAAAAGAGGCCCGTGGTAACTCAATGTACCACTTGGCCATGAGACCAATGAGCGTACGCTGGAAAAGACGCAAGCGGATCGAATCATCCGAGATGGAATTTGATGCACACCAGAGGTGGTACGTCATCACATGATTTGATGGGTCCTCTCCAGACTTACCTTTGAACTTAGGTATGTCGTTGGGCAACTTATTAGGCATTGGCGGCCAATACGGTTGATAACTGATTGGATTGTTCGTTAGGCGCGTCAAGTCTGGTAAATCCAAAGTTGCGATAAAAGGAAATTGCGGGTTCGGATCTCTAAAACTTGGGGTCACTAAACCAGCCCCAGGAGGAGGATATCCAGGATAGCGTGGAACTGGAATCGCATTAGGGATATTGTATCCTCCCAGAAAACCAAGATTAACCGGACCATACTGGGGTTGTTGAGGTTGTTGATAAGTGTACCCAAGATACGGTTGATACGGGTAAGTTGGTTGCTGAGCAGCAGGACCATATTGAGGTTGGTACGGTCCCTGGTACGGAGGTTGAACAAATTGAGGTTGAGAGGTAACAACCGTACTTCCAGCAGGCATTTGAACTGAAGTCTGGATGGTGGGTCCGGACTAAGGCACAGAGGTCTGAGGAACAGAGACAGGAACAGTAGAAACCGGAACTGCTGATACTCCAGAAGAAGAAGGTGGGGTGGATGGAGAAGACGTTGCAGTAGGCGTAGCAGACGATCGAGGCGGAGTACTAGGAGTACTAGGCCCAGTCTGAGAGACTACAGAAGATGCAGAAGATGAAGTCGTGGACTGGATGGGTTGCTGGGATGGACCTGCGGCCTGTCCAGATTGGGAAGTCGACTGCACGTTCGGTTGCAACATCTGTGGATTCTATGAGGGATCCCACACAAAATTCGTTCCAGGGTATTGACCTTGAGGATATGGAGGTCCATAACCAGGTTGAGGGTAAGATTGATAATATAGTTGACCTGAAGGCAGTTGATAACCTTGCGGTTGATACTGGCCTTGGGGTTGATAACCCTGCGACTGATACTGGCCTTGGGGTTGATAACCCTGGGGCACATACTGATACTGGGGCTGCTGACCTTGAGGTACATAAGAATATTGACTCTGGGGTGCATATTGATATGAAGGTTGACCTTGGGGTACGTAAGAATACTGGGGTTGACCCTGGGGCACATATTGGGCCTGGGGTTGACCTTGAGGAATATATTGTCCCGTAGGAACATATGGTCCTTGAGGTTGCCCCCCAGGTGCAAATTGAGTACCCTGAGGTTGCTCCCCAGGCAGATATGAAGTACCCTGAGGCTGCCCCCCAGGCGGATATGAAGTACCTTGACGCTGCCCCGCAGGCGGTAGCTGACTGCCTTGAGGTTGACCCGACATCATCAGAATTTCTTCTGCACTCAACTGACTATTATCACTACTTCCAGCTAATAACTTCTGATCGAAAGTATGAGGAGATGCTCCTGAAAAAGTACCAGAAATGGACTGATACCCAGCAGGAACAGACGGACCGCCATATAAATAGGCTTTCGGAGATGACGGACACGACATATAGACAGGAGGAGTAAAACCTCCGGGTGGAAATGGGAAACGAGGTGGAGAAAAACTGACTGAGTTGTCCAAATAATTGGTTAACGAAAGATACCAAGTAGTACTTCTAGGAGGACTGTAGAAAATAGATTGACGCTCTCTTAGATCGAGAGTAATTAGATCGTCTTCAACGGAAGAGACGCCTAGATCTTCTTCTGGTGAAAGTTCTTCAATAGAAAGTAAACCAGAAGGGAGATTTTCGGTGATGACTCGTTCTACTCTCGGTGAACCAGGAACACTAGAAGTCGGAGTAACAGGTTCAGAAATTTGAGGTTCTTCACCTATATCACCGACAGATGTGACACTACCAGTAAGTTCGGAAACCTCAACAGCTTCAGGATCGTAACCTGTCGCTAGATTTTGGTAATCCGGATGGACTACCAATGAAGAATCTCCTTCTTCAGATGGACCTTCTCTACTGTCTCTAGGAGGAGTTACAAGGAGTTTCAATCCTTCGTACTGAGCTGGAATGTCTTGAGGAGGTTCACCCCATGCTCTACGGGATCACCTCAACAAATCGGCCAGACTAACAACTTCAGGAGACTCGCCCCGAAGTCGACAGGAGCGTCTCGGTGATTCAGCCACCGCTAAAAACTTTTAACTACCACACGAAACAAAAGAAAATCTCAAGGAAACACACCTAAAGTCGCTAAAGAACCAATCAATTTTGAAACACACGCCTAAAGAATCTAGGGCGTCAAACCAAACACAAACAGTAACTTCCGGACCAAAAACACTAGTTGGTGATGAAATACAACCTCGTAGGATTCAGTACAGAAAAGCGGGTGGAACAATTACCCCGGCAACCTGCTTAATGAATAGACTGGACCAAGTTCCTCCACTTTAACCTTCTCGAGTGAAGTGAACCCCCCAGAAAATTCAAGTGAGTCTAGCCGACGTCTGCTCCAAGTATAGTGGGATTTTCCCTCCACTGTCACCTTGGGTAGAATCCTAGGATAATGGTCACTAAGGTCACCAACAACAACAAATACACCTGGGGGAGCAGTCTACACTCCGACAGCACGCAAGGGCAGAGTAACAAGCTCAATCCCCTTACTGGCTCCTTGACAATGGATAATCCAAGGTTTATCGATAAGTGATCCCCTGGCTCCTCAACAATAATCTGAGGTTTACCGTTTGTAATACGTGCATGTCTGGCGTCATTCCCAATGAGGGAGGATTAATCCCCCCACTGGTTCGGACACGAGCTCGTGCTTCTCCTTTAAGAGGAGCTTTCCCAGAGTATAAATGCAACAGCTGGATTTATCCTATCACAAGATAAGCTACTTGTTTGGTTTTATAGTCTTGGAGAGTTAATTACTCACCTACTCCAAGACACTAGCCTGATCTATATTGGTGCTTCAGAGCCCTAGAAAAATAAAAATTTCTAAGTTGATTTTAATTTAAGCGTTGATTTTAATGGTTGTTCTTTTAAGACAAGAGGTAGCGGAGATGAAACTAATGGTGTGTAGACTTGACTCAAATCCACTAAAAAGATGCACCTAGGATGATTTACACTAATTTTTTTTTTTCAATGAATGCTCTAATTAAGAGAGTTGAGAGGATGCAAACTTTTGATAATAACAACTTTCTTAAAAGACAATCAAATAAACAATTCTCTTTATCTTTCAAAACGCACAAAACATGACCACTCTTTACTTTACGAAAAAATTCCTTTTTCTTTCAAAGACGTCAAATGCTACTCTAAAGCAAACTTTACAAAGGAGATCGTTGATATTTTTCTATTTAATAAAGAAATTAAAACTAATCTAACTAAAAGCAATTTCAAAATCTCTAAAATTTTATGAAAAAACTCACACAAAAGCAACTTTAAGGGAAATTTATCTATGAGTAAATCCTAAGAGGCAAAAACCTACTAAGATAATTTTGGGATGTTTTACTTGGTAATAATCACACCAAGGATCAGTCTATGCAGAATCACAAACTAATCAAAACAAAAAACAAACTCTTTTTGTTCTTTTCTAAGAATGAAATTCAAAACTTCAATCAAAAGCTATTTTGAAATTTCGCAAAGGAGACAACACAAAGGTAGGTTGCTCACACAGGTAGATGTTACGACTGGTCCGACTCGTAAGAAGACTGACAAAACCAGAGAGATCTAAGGTTTGACAACTTCTAACATCAAAGTCACTACAGGGCCAATACAACAATCAAACCCTAAGGCTAAATTTCAATGAATTTCACTAAAACTTTCAACACTAATGAAACGAGTTAAGGGTGAAGATTTTTGATAGTCAACCAATGAATCTGGGTGGTAAAGACCAATGAAAAGAAAAACTAAAAGGAAAAACTGGATAAAAATGGAAATTTTCTCAATTTTAACAGGGTACGCAGGCAGCCTGTTTGACCAGGTGTGTGCACACTCTGTGTACAAAGATACAGTGTGTACAGGTACGCACTGTGTCTAACTCAGAGGCTGCGTACTTCTTAAAAATTAAGAAAAAACTTAAATCTAACTCGACCCTAAGCTAAGCCACCCAAATACACATTCAAGCAATCAAAAAACAGAAAAGAAAAGGCTAGTCTCAGATCAAAGTATCAATCAAAGGAAAAGTCACACACATCAATGGATTCCCCAGCGGAGTCGCCAATTTATCATGCGGAAAGAGTTATTTTTGTGGACAAACCTAACCTCCCTAGGAGTCTAAGACTCTCTAGTGACAAACAAGACAAACAAAAGCGATTCTTCTCTAAACATACATTATTCTATGAGAAAACAAGTGTTTTTCGATCCTACCTCAAATCCCACGCTTGTTGTAGTAGTCCAGCTTCGCTGATCCAGATGAGCTCCTCCTTCACTTTGAAACCTGCATACATTGACAGTCAAACGATTACATAACACCTGAATATTCCATAAAACAAAGCATATTCATCATATAGACCAAGGAGTACATGAAATAATTCATTAACAACAAATCATTGAGAAGAATGGACTTATTTGTATTAGTAGGAAACAAAAGAAGCCATTACAACCTGAGCCTTGGTGTTGTGCAAGTTCCTCCCAGGGTCCAGCAAGAGTTTTCCTCTACTTTGACAAGCTCACCCACTTCCAAATGAAACAAGAAAGGATGGTAATCTCTCCTCTCAAGCTTACAATGGAAGTCCTAATTCCAGCAGCATCTACCCTTTGGAATGTTCAGCTTTCAACCTCCCCTCCCTTGGCCCAATGCCTGTATTTATAGTGTTCTAGAGGAAGTTATTCAGTTCCAACATCAATGGGTACTCCCTCTTTTGGATGGGGTAGCTCCTTCTCTTGATGGATAAGTTCCTCTATCAATAGGGATGATGAAACCATTACTGGTAGGCGCTCATACACGTCAAAACATTCTTCTAGAAAGCTCTAGAAGTGACCCAAGTAACTTTTTTAAGATGAAACTTGCGCCTTTTGACCTTTACAGGAGTACGCACCCATCCCTTGACTTACAGAGCGTACAAGTATGCAGGTACAATGAGCTTGGGATGCGTAACGCAGGCAAGGTAGAGAGAACCTGCGTACCCAGAGATAAACATGATTTTTAATGACTTTCTCTCTTTTTTGAAGTTTGACATGGAGAGCAGAGGTATAAGGCTTGACAAGGAGGATAATATGACTATTGATGGAGCCATATTAACTGCAGATAGTAATGGTGACAAATTTCAGTGTAACATGGTGTCGAGAAGTGGGAACACAAAACCAAAATCACTATTTCCCATGTAATGCCAACCCGAAAGCTAATGACTAGTAAAGAAGATCCCACGAGACTAGAGTATGAGGTTAACCACAAAATTGGGTAGTGGAGAGAAGAGTACAAACCTAACCCACTCTTTTTGCCAAATCCCCCCACTAATCCATGCCCAAAATTTCCCATGACAAGTAAGGAAAATTACTAAACTATACCAATGAAAAGCCATACCTTTGTGGCCGGGAGGCCCAAGTTAAAACATACAATCATAATAGATGGGTGAGGGACCACTTAGCTGGCTCAGGTGGCAGAGATAATGGCACATCGAGCTATCTGGTGGCTGTAAGGTGCTGTCGGCTGCCAAATGAGGACCATTAAGGAGAAATATTTTCTCCTATATAAACTACCCATATGTGGTGGGTAATAGGTTTTAAAACCAACATTGGAGTCTCTAAAATCATAATTCATATTCCTTTTTTCCTCATCATGATTTTCATGGATTACCTTGTTACCACTGTGAAGTCTTTTTCCTAGCAACTTTGCCAAACCTTCAACCCTTTTATCTTGACATTCATCATTGCTTCCAAGTGCTTTTAAACCATCATTCAAAACTCACATGTCACTTTTTATACCATATATCTAAACATTCATCATGGATTCCAATTCATTTTTTGTCACTGTTTGTGAGAGCAAAATTTGTTGCACTTGCTCCTGTAATTTTGATATATGATGTTGCATTTCTTCCTCTTCTTCAGGCGTCATTGTAGAGCTTTTTGGTTGCTTACTAGGTGTATATATTTTCTTGTTTCAAGGAATTCTAGAATCAAACAACAATATCTATGCTTCACTATGCCCTTTGAATCACTTCAAACTGATTTTTCAAACAAGAGTCATGCAAAATTTTAAAAGATACACACCTTTTTATTGCTTTTAGGAGCTCGTTCTTGAAAGTATTGTATGTCTCTAATTTTGGCTTCCTAAGGTCAAAAATTGCTTCATGTGGTAGCCCTTTGAGTCTTCTTTATAATGCCACAAGTTAGACCAATTTTAGTTTCTTTAAGGTAAAGTTATGCCAAATCCCCCATGATGACCTGATTATGGATTTATTCAGTAGAGAAAAATTGTACAGAATGCCACGTGTCACTGTTTCAGCCTTCAACCCTAAAATTTATACACGAGAAACTAACATTCATGGTCTTTTGTTCATGCTTTACGAAATTGAATTCTGATGCTCGATGAGAAAGTTACGACAATTTTCCCTAGGTCACCTGTTTGAGACTGAATCCTGGAGCATGCAGAAACCCTAACCTCTTTGGACCACATCTCAGAAAATATAGCGAACCAAGATCTAAAATTTTTACACAAATTTCACCATTATTTCTTCTCCATGTGATCGAAATTTTAGCTTTTTAAGTCTCATATAAAATAATTTATAGTGCAAATTCCAAGATGACCTGTTTGAAGCAATGAAATCCTAAAATCCAACGCTCTGATACCAAATGTTATGCAACCAAATCACAAAAAAGAAGAAAAGTGAGGTCAATGACTTGAAAATTAGCCTCTTCAAGGGGAAACCTCCTTTATTAACATAAATTAAAAATTCTTTAATGATTCAAATGAAAAGACCTCCTTGGTATATATAAGAGTCTAAGGGGTCACAATTTAATTAGAGCCTACATAACAATAATATCGTAAGGGCAAAAAATATCAATAGTGGGATTCTATGGGGCACAATAATAACAATAATAACAATAAGGGAGGTACACTAGTATTATATGGATCTAACAAAATACTTTTGAATCGATTATTAATTTTATGAGCAAGGAATTACCATTAGGTATCATTAATCCAGAGTTTGATTTGGTTAGTATAGCATTGAAAATGTTGTTGGAGGTTCCAAGGTGAAAGGTGGGAATTATGGAGAACCAATCTGACTATACAATCATACAATATAAGTACTGGAAAAGCAACATGATGGGTTGTAAGACAAATTATGTAACAAGTCTACAAGAACAAGTTTATAACAAAGTTATGAGAGGTACATGACAGGTTAAAATGGGTGAGTTATCACCAGTGGGTGACTAGGCTACTGTGGGCTTTAATAGGTTGAAATCCATCCATTGCATGTTGCCACAAGGATGGTGATGAACTAGGAAAATTTTGCAACAAAATCTTGTGTAAGTTTTTTTTACAGAGATTCAAGTGGCATAACTAGGAAGTAGGTGGTACAACTGGTTTCCTATAGGAAACGATAGGTTACCATTTGTGGTTGGTCACAAGTAAGTGACATGTATTATACAAGATTAACGGGTCTTCAGAAAAGTCATGACAAATTTATAACAGGTTATACCAGGTAGTCACAAGTGGCTAACATGCATCGTACAACTATAACAAGATGTGATCACATGCACTGTCACACTGTCCACAGACTCTCATAGGATCTCATAGGATGTGACAGGGTTATAACTGGTAGTACAAGTTACAACAGGTAGATGGGTCACAAGTGGTGATAGGTTTTATAACAGGGTTAAATACATATTGCTATAGGATTGTCACAAGTTACATATAGATGATAGGCGTCGTCGTCGCCATTGCCGGGGATATTTTATTCTCGGCGTTTCAATGACATTCATCATCTCATTTCTCATCATTCTTTCATATTTCTCACCTCTCATTTGAGCTAGCAGAGTCAACATTTTTTGGCATCATTTGGATCTTTTCATCACCTTATTTTTATTCATATCAACAACTACTCTTTAGTTCATTTCTTGTTTGAGTGGCGACTCCATTTTATTTCTTTTATTTTTCCCAGACAAGAAGCCTCCCTCATATTTGCTGGTTTGTTGCTTTTTGGACCCTTGAATTAGATTCATTGTTCAAGTGGCGACTCCATTTCTTTCATCTATTGATTTTATTGAGCAGAGATCTCGTTCTATCATCCATTTGGTCCCTCGTTATTCATCATGGATTATTCGTTTAAACCATGTCATTTTATTGATGATCTCCATGATTTTCCAGAAGAGGCCATTTCTAAATTACTTTTGTTCTCAGGTGGTGATTTAGTCGCTGTTAGAAAGCATTTAAACAAGTTTACTTGTATAATGATCATATATTGTAGACTTCCTCAATATAATCATGAAGATGTCAAAATGCATCTATTTGTCTATTCTTTAGAGGGTAATGCTTTGAATTGGTTTAATAATTGTCCTGAAGATTCTTTCACTTCTTTACAAGACATTATCGATGCTTTTAAAGATAGATATGGTGATCCAGAAAGGTCGCCTTGTGCCCCTAAAATTGTGCAAAAAAATGAAAGTAATCTTATAAAAGGTCCAGCTGTCGATGAAAGATTTCAAGACAATTCTTCATATCAGAATGTGCCATCCACCTGTACCATTGCAGATCAAATCCATGATAGTGAAAAAGCAGGGACAAATTGTAAAAATAGTCTTGACAATGAAAAGGAAGATCAGAAGCAAATTATACAAGAACTAATGCGGTTGGTAAAAAATATGGAGATCAATCAAACTAATTACGCCAATGATGTGAGAACTTTATGCACCCACCTGGAAAAATGTAATAAGGAGATGGAGATCATGAGATTTAAACACTCTGATCACATAAACGACATGCAAAATCAGCATGCTAAGGAAATTGAGGCCATGAAAACTAATCATGACATAGAAATTAGTTCTATGCGAAGCAAGTTATTAGGCTTAGAGGAAAATATGACGACCATGCAAGCAAATCATAAGAAAGAGATAAACTCTATGCAACATTGCTTGATGACCATAAAGGAAAAGGATGATAAAGTAATAAAAGATATGGAAGTTAATCAGACATGTCTTCAGAATAAGTTATTAACCAAGGAAGAAGACCATGCTGGGGAAATCAGTGCTATGAAAGTTGAACACTCTAGTCAGCAAGATGCCATTACACTACAGGTTCAGAAATTTCAACAGCAGTTAGAGGATTAAAAAAACCAGGGAACGTCAATAGATCAAGAGCCTCCTCATCTGTTACAGCAAGCTCCATCATATTATGAGGTCCTTTGTTCCATTGAAAAGTGGATAATTGAAGGTGACCTGGATAAAAGGGAAATTAATAATTAGGTTGATGCTCACATAGTTAATCAACCAGTTATTGAAGATCAAGTTATAAGTCATGGCACTTGTGAGATTGGTCCATCATCCTTGACAGGGCAGATGCAAAATGAAGAAAGACATGTCATGCATATCTTACATACTTCATCTGAGAGCTTTGAAGCAGAAAGTTCCATGTCATCAGTGATATAGCCTGCCACGAAGAAAAAGCGCAAGAAAAAGAAAATGAGAAAAAGATTTGATGCATCAGACGACTGCGAGTAGCTTGATTTTCGGATAGGGAAAAGTCCAACCGTATGCAAAATTGGACATGGCACATCCGATAAGTAGCCGATAGATTTGCCTGAAAGTAGGCAAATGCTTAGTATACACTACATTGAACACATCTGATGCCATGGAGCATCCTTTGTATTTCTAACCCTACTCCTTACTTTTTTCAGCATTTTCATTTCTGTTTTAGGATTAGATTTACTTTTTCATGTTGTTGGACTAGTTAATAAATGAAGAGCTTATATCTTTCCTGTGCTTAATGTTATATGATGATTTTTGGATGGACGCTACTTATGTTTTGTTGTGT
>APFE031063029.1:243438-323340 GCA_000404065.3 Pinus taeda | reverse complement strand
CTTACATTATTGTTAACTACTTGTGGTCCCTTACATGACATTGGTTAACCACCTTATTTATTACTATGGCCCATCCCATTATTACATTATTACCTTGGGTACCTCCCTCGGTACCCCATATTACCCCCCTAGGTATATAACAAAAAACCATCAAATTTAATTTATGAAATATGTGATTTTGGAAGGATAAAATGTAAGAGATTATGTGGGAGAGTTAACTGATTTTTTGTGAGACCCTGTTTGTGAGTTATTTGGAACAAAGAGACAAAAGTAGAAGAGCATATTTGAGGAGGAGAAGAGGCAGCGACATAGATGGAGGTACGCAGAACTAAAGACCAAGTAAACTGGCACATTGTTTATTTTATGTATCAGGTCTTCGTAGTCTCCTTTTAGGTTGTAGCCTGAAAAAAGAATAGGTTGGAGCCTTTTGAAGTTGAAGTAGTAGCTTCCAAGAAAGTTGTAGCTTGCAAAACAAATTGAGGCAGGAGCCTCCTTTAGGTTGTAGCTTGCAAAAAATGAATGTAAGAGGGAGTAGGAGCTTCCAAGCAAGTTGTAGCTTGCAAAATAGAAGAGAGGTTGGAGCCTCCAAAATCTGTTGTAATAGTCGAAATAGGAGCTTGCCTTTGCATCACAACAATAACAAATTTGTGGTTTTTTGCCTTTATGGGATTCCACTTATATTTGGTGTCCACATGTGTTGATTTGGTGTGCCGATTTTTATGTTGTGGTTTAAATGTTAAATTCTATTTGTGTTAAATATGATACTCATATGATGTATTGCTAATTATTTAATAGTCTAGATAACCATTTAAAAGAAAGCTAAAAGTTGATAAATTGATGTCCATGAATGCACTATATTGATTCATCCCCCCTCTTAGTATATTTAAGTTTCCAATAATTGGTATCAAAGTGGTTCCTTTTGTATCAACTTAACAACAAGAAGGTAGACTTGGTTAAATCATGGCTTTTCAAAGCGTACTTAGTGCTTAGTACAACAAACTTTTAGGATTGGAGAGAGAAGGTAAACTATGAATTGATAGCCTATGGAATTGATGCTTGGAAGTTAGTATGTGATAGATAAAATAAATATTTTCCCTCAACACAAGAACAACAATGGAATTCTCATGCTAAATGTGTAATTTAGAACAATCTTCACAATCTGGATCTTGAGGTGGTGATAGATCTCAAATCTGCAAAAGAAATATGGGATAGGTTATAGGTCATGCAAGGAGGAGATTCTAGTAGCAGTAGTGGAGAAAAACAGAAGAAATAGGGCTCTCAAAAAGAAATTGTTCAATTCATTGCGACCTTTCCTGATAGTGTGAATGTACTTGATCCTCATGAGGAAAAGATAGATGAAAACCAAGTTAAATTAGACTTTGCTTTGATTAAAATATAAATTTTGAGAAATGAAAATAGAGATTATAAGAAGTTGTTGCAAATATCTTATGAAAAATATCATGAGTACAAGGAAGAAATTATTAGTCTGAGGATGTAGTTGGAAGAAGCAACGAGTGTTAGATATGTGACCAACAACTAGCTAAAGGAAAGGGAAGAACAAGTTGCAAGAATATAAGCTAAGGTTGTTTAAAAGATACATGACTAGAATAAAAAAAAAATATTACAAAAAGTTAGAAGAGGAGGTTGTCTCCATGAAAAATAGGTTTGAATAGGGCAGTAGATCAAATGAATTCACTGAAGATAATGTAGCTTGAAAAAGAACATTAGGAGAAGCTAGCAACAACATGATAAAAAAACAAGAACAAGCAATAGACTCAAAAGTAGAATCGAGTTCCCTCAAAAGAGGTCATGTGCTTCCATTGCCATAGACTTGGGCATGTAGTAGCTAATTGTTAGAGTAGTCAAATCAAAGTCCACCAATCAAGGGTGCAATGGACATGGAATTTCCCTTGATTAAACAATCAAAGGATATTTTTTTATATAAGAAGAGCATTGATTATCAAGTACATAAATCATTTCTATGGCTACTATTATTTTTGCAATTATTTTGGACATAAAGCTATTTTTTTTTGTAAGTTTGGTAGATCCTTCTATTTTCATTAATAAGTAAGCAATTTACAACCACATAAAATAGGTTAGGTGGCCTCAACTTTCCCATTGGGAAACCAAGTTTGTTGGCCACCTAACCACATGATAAGCCAGCTAGTAACAAAAATAATAAGTCTTTCTACCGAACCTATATAGGTTTGTATATCATGTCCATGCCCATACTCTATTTTCTTGTAAACATATATGACTTCAAACTAAAAAGTAAAAGCTATCTGCATAAGTACTACTCAAAAATGAAAATCAACAAACATTCTAATCATCATGCTCAACAAAGGCGGATTCGATCAAACCCTGGTCATTGGCATTAGAACCATCCAGCTCTGTCCGTGATAACAAACAAGGGAAGTGTTTCTCCATGTGGCTGAGGCATCCATCTTGTTTTTGCATTTGGAATTGTAGCTTATGTAAATCCTATTTATGGATAAGGTGATCAAATTTTCACATCATGAAAGTATTAGCTTAAAAAGTAGGGCCTTTATGCCCTTCACAATCATGAAAATTAAACATATACATACAACATCTTATCATAGACAAACATGAACAACATGTAAAAAATGCAAGAAATTTTCTACTACTAATGAAATCGAACTGAAATCAAGAGACAAAAAATTCTTCTACTATTCTACAGAAAGGAAAACACACAATAGAAACACATGCAACAACATGCAACCATCAAAACACAAGGAACACAATGATTTTACAAGGGAACCCAACTAGGAAGACCCCCTCCAATAATTTGCATTAATTCATATGAGAATATGGATCGATTGCAATGTCTTGCTTCAATCTAGAAGCACACCCTACACTACAATTCTGATCTCCTGTTCACTAATGTTATCCCCCTATTTCCTTACTCAATCCCAAAGGAAATTAGCACCTAAAAAATAGGAGAATTCCCTATTTCCTTGAGAAAATCTTGAAGTAATTGACCACTTGCTCAATGCAAAAACATTGTACACTCAACTAGTATATAATTGATAATTAGAATGTGCCGTTTCCTCCACTCCAACTAGGTAATTCGAATTCCATGGATGACTGGGTTTATTTTTAGTAAATTGATTAGTTAACTAAGAGATTAGTGTGTTAACAACGATTATAATTATTCAACTGGACTCCTACTAACTCCACTAAATAGTAGAGCTTAGATAACTGTGTTTAACTAATAATAACTCCAATAAATTGTTAAATTTTATGTAACCCACCCCTCCCACATTTACCCAATTTCACCGGTCCACCAGAGTAAACATGAGATGATGCATTACTATGACATGAACTAGCCTCCAAGCTTCAGTTATGGAAGTGGGGCTAACAACTGAGACTTAATGATCACAAATTGACATCCTACAGGGATTACAAGACACGCAGGGGCCAAAGAACCACCGCAGGTGACCTAATCGCAAGCTAAATTGTTTTTTCAGTGACTTAACACCCCAACTGTATGCACAAGCCTACATGAGTCTAGTTGTGACCCTCCAACTGCATGCACAAGCATGCATGAATGGTTGTGACTCAAAATCCTCAGTTTAGTGCCTATGGTCCCAAGATCTGAGCCACAATTCCAAGTGAGCCTCTAAACCACTGCCCATAACTTTATGATACTTTCTAAAACCATAGATGACATCAAGACAATACTAACCATACAAATCTTGAATAAGGACTTGACCTAACTAGGTCTAACCAAGATGATAATTTCGTCAAACATATAATGAACATGTAATCTATAGGTCATGAATGCATATATGAACATAGGAGTTTGAAACTTATTTGAGAATCAGTAAGAAGGTCTAATGCCATCTCATAATAGTTGCAATAACACTTTTTAGCCCATGCATTCATTAACCATCAAATACTTATCACATTTTCAAAAAGGCAAAGTTAAAATACATTACAAATCCATGCTTATAACCAACATATAACCATATTATTAACCATGAAATAACAACCATAAAATCACCATAATAACACGTATAAATTCTTGTAGGTTACAATAGGAAAATAAATCATATTAAATTATGCAAAATCCAACCAAGTCAGGGACTTCCATGTACCACTGGACCATAGATTGGGCTGAACCAAATCTTTCTTTCATCCAATCACCCCTGTGCCATATTCCAATCATAATTGTGGGATCTCAATACATAAACAACTAGGTCTTCCTAGAGATTAAACCACCTCCACCCTCAACATACCATGATCTTTCCAAAACTGATCAAGAGATCATGAAGCCCAAAACAAGCTTGGATGCCTAAGAGTTTATTCACCAATACCTTGAGGAATTTTCCTGTCTCCACCCACCTATTGAGGGCTTCCATGAGATTAAACCACCTCCACCCCGAACCCTTGAGAATTTTCCTACGACCACCTCACCTGGTTCTAAAATCTTATGGCAATCCAAAGGTCAACTAGAAAAGAATCCCATCAAACCATGACTATTCGAAAATGGTAAGGCAAGGTTGAAACCATTGTCACACTAGGAAAAACTCATGCCAATTACAATAAAAGAACCAAATACACAAATGCATGTACCATGCATTCACAAACCAGCTAGGAAATCACACATCCAACCTGCTACCTACAAGTCTTCCTGTTGAAGCTTCTTGATCCAACCTTCCTTCCTTGTTGTTTGCTTTCCTTTTCCTTCATTTTCCTTCCTATCTCTAGTGCTAGAATGCTCTAAGTGTGCAACAGTACGAGAGAATAGAGAGAGCTCCAAAATTGAATTGAAAATATGATCCAGGTGGATATTGGTGGCCACCCGCAAATTCCATTTAGACTCCCACCATTGTTTCTTTCATTTTTTCAGTTTCCTTAATTGTAGCACAATTTACTATTTTTAGTAGTTTTTCGGGTCCAAAACTCACGGAGCCGTTTTGAGGCCCTAAACGACGTTTTTTTGGCAATATATTTATCAGTGATTTTATGTCTAAAATCATATTTTCTGTTGTAGTCCTCGGAGAGATATTTCCAATGGGTTATCATGCACGTCAAATGGAGATAATATGACCAAGTCGCGACCCCAGGAAGTTGGCTTTCCAACTCACCCCAATGGGGCCCATAAAATCTTGGTGTTACATCTCCTAGGGTTAGGGTTCTGGTTGTTTAGGTTTGCTCTTATTGTTCAATAATAAAAAATTCCCTTGAGCCTCATTGTAATGCAGTTCAGAGGCATGTAGCCGCCACATCTCTTCATAGAGATAAACTATCATCACCCAAGCTAGTCTTATTTCCATTCTATTTGTAAGCACACTTCAGTATTTGATATTAATGAAATGAAGTGTTATTTGTACTGCTTCTTTGTATTTATGGTTATATATGTAATTTGTTGCGTTCATGTTTAAATCCGGATCAATGGTATCAGAGCGGTTTGCTCTTTCTCTATTTTTCTTTGCATGTCCCCAATAAGGTCAGGATATAAGGAGTTAGGGCTTGAACTGGTCGAACCTTTGCAAGACCAGCCTCGCAAATCTCGATAGCTTCCCGTGGTGGATGAAAAGAAAGATGAGGGGATAGGAGATCCTATCAAAATCTTGCTTGAGGAAGCCCTCAAGCGAAAAAATAACACAATGATGGACAACTTTGCCCAGATCCTTCAGCAGCTACCCAGGGGTGACGCATCTAGTTCTGACAACTACTTTGGAACCGCAACAGCCTTTAAGGTACAAGTTAACTTTGACATTCCCATATTTGAGGGTCAGATATATGCAAATGCTGTAGATAAATGGTTAAATTTTCTAGAAGGATATTTTTCCATTCATGATTTTTCTAGCTAGGAAAAGATCACCTCTACACTTCTCAAAGTAGCCCCCCACATCAAGGACTGGTAGGAAACCTACTGTGAGCAGAAGGTTGAAAATACGAACTCATTGTTTTCAGCTGCACCCACTTGGAACTTGTTAACGGATGCCATCAAGGAGCAGTACTACCCTGTTAGGAGCTATGAGGATAAATACATAAAGTGGACAATGCTGTGATAGGGAAGGGACCAAGATGTGCTGGAGTTTACTAATGTTTTTCATACCCTTCACACGAAGTTGGGTATCAAGGATTCTGAGAAGCATTTGGTTCTCAAGTACCTCGGTTACCTACGTAGGTACATGTAGGACAAGATGGAATTCCTGGACATCTCCTCACTCAACATGGCATACCGTTATGGAGTCAAGATCGAGCAAAAGTTTATACAGGAACGCAATACTGAAATATGCTTACAAATAGAATGGAAATAAGACTAGCTCAGGCAATAGTAGCTTATCTTTGAGAAGAGATTTCATAGCTACATGCCTCTAAAATGCATTACAATGAGGCTCAAGGGAATTTCTTATTATTGAACAATAAGAGCAAACCCTAAACAACCAAAACCCTAACCCGAGGAGATGTAACACCAAGAGTTTATGGGCCCTGTTGGGGTGAGTTGGACAACCAACTTCTTGGGGTCTCGACTTGGTCATATTATCTATGTTTGATGTGCATGATAACCCATTGGAAATATCTCTCAAAGGACTACGATAGAAATTGCGACTGTGGATAGAAAATTGCTGGCAGTAGATTGCCAAAAAAATGTTGTTTAGGGCCTTAAAACGGCTCCAGAAGTTTAGGACCCAAAAAACTACTAAAAATAGTAAACTGTGCTACAGTTAAGGAAACTGAAAAACTGAAAGAAACAATGGTAGGGGTCCAAGTGGAATTGGTGGCTGGCCACCAATATCCACCTGGATCATTTGCTTTCCTTGTCCTTTATTTCCATTCCTATCTCCAACGCTAGAATGCTCCAAGAATGCTCTAAGTGTGCAATAGTATGAAAGAATAGAGAGAGCTCCAAAATTGAATTGAAAAAAGGTTGTGAATTGATCCTCAGAAGCCTTTTTATCATTAAAGCCTCTATTTTCTCCAATTTCCTCTATTTTCTTTCAATTTTACTCTCATGCAAACCTGTGACCCTTCATCTCCCTTTTCTCCTATTTTCCTTTATTTCAAACCTGTGACCCTTCATCTCCCTTTTCTCCTATTTTCCTTTATTTTCATAAATAAATTCAAATTAATGCCTCTTTGCCTTTGCTAATTTCTTTAGCCATAATAAACCAAAATGACACCCACTATGATGTTTTGCAACATTCAACTTGGAATACGTGTCGCATGACCTTGGTTTCATTTTGCCTTTATTAACTTTATTACATGAACTTTTAACTTGGGGCTGTTACATTTTAGCAACCAACCCATGCACAACTCTAATTCTAACTTATAACTCAATTTTGTTGACTTAACTAGGAGACAAAGCCATATTGCTCCAACTAACTATAATCCAATTCATCCTGCTGATGTGGAAAATCAAATTTCCCCATTTGACTACGACATAAGTCAAATGAAGCCTTTTCTTTCTACAATTTAACACTCCCTCTTAGTAAGAAAAGGGTTTTGCACCACCCCTATCCTGCTCCTATGGAACTCAAATTTTCCTCTTGACAATGCCTTTGTCAAAATATGCATACTGCTTCTTAGTGGGAATGTACTACAACATCATGGTTCTCCTCTGCACACAATCTCTCAAGTGATGGTACTTGATATCAATATGCTTCAACCTATCATGAAATACTGGATTTTCAGAGAGTTTGATACAACTCTAACTATCACATAAATCACAATAGGATCCATCTCCTAACTAAAAATACCAAAGAATTTTCCTCATCCAAATGGCCTCACATGTTGCTTGACTAACAACCATATACTTGTCCTCTACTGAGCTGAGTGCTACAGATCTATGTTTCCTACTATACATGGAAATAATTATTGACCCAACATTGAATATAGCTTTGGAAGTGCTCTTCATGTCCGATGGACTCCCTTCCCAATCTACATCAATGAAGCCTTGGAGCTTCACACCATTATTCCTTTGTACCATAACCCAAAATGTATTGTGCCTCTAAGGTGTTTAAGCACATGTTTTGTCACTTTCTAGTGAAGCTTGGTAGGATTCACCATAAACTATTTCAATTGATTAACTGCATAACGTATGTCAAGCCTTGTGTCACTAGATACATCAAGGACCCCCCTAACTATCTGTAGATGGTAGCATCTACTGCCTCTCTTGTAGAATCATCCTCCTTCCTCCAACTGGTAGCTAGAGGAGTGTTCATAGGCTTGCAGTCCTCCATATGTAACCTCTGAAGTATGTCAGAGGTATAATTCCACTATCCCACAAAAAACTTTCGATCTCCATGACACAACTCCAAAACAAAGAAGTAGTGCATAAAGCCCATGTCCTTCATCTCAGAATCTATTTCAAGGTCCTCCTTGCAAGACTGAATCAACTTCTCATCCCCTGTTAGTATCAAGTCATCTACATACATGACTAGAATGAACAATTTTCCTTCCACCACAATGTAGTAGATATTGTCACCTATGTCACTCTTAGTGAAGCCCAATCCTCTGAGATATGTGTTTATCAGAGCGTACCAAGCATGAGTTGCTTGCTTGAGACCATAAAGGGATCTCCCAAGTCTACACATCTGTCTCCCTGTCAAATGTCTCAAACCCCTCAGGTTGATCTATGTAAATATATTCCTCAACCACTCCATTGAGGAAGCCAATATTCACATCCATTTGGTGGATTTTCCACTCCATCTACGTCGCTAATGCTAGAATGGTTTTGATGGAGGAATATCTTTCCACAGAGGCAAATGTCTCCTCATAATCAACTCCCTCTACCTGTGGGAAGCCTTTGGCCACAAATATGGCCTTGTACTTCTTGATACTGTCATCAACTACATGTTTCACTTTGTAAATCCATCTGGAGCCAACCACTCACTTGTTCTTTGGTCTCGACACCACCTCCCATACGTTTTTATTCATGATGGAGTCATACTCCTCCACCATGGAATCTACCCACACTGGTTGGGAAACTTCCTCCTCCAATGAAGAAGGCTCAGAATCAATGAGTTATGGCATAATTACCATATAACTAGTATACCTGTTTGGTGATATCCTCTACTTGTGCAAGGATGTAGGACCTCCCACATCCTCATGTGCATCTTGCACCAACTTGTTAACCTCTCTGATTCTCTTCCTCCTTTCTCTAGAAGATTTTGGTTGAGTGGGTGCCTCCACTCGACCTCCCTTTTTCTCCTCCACATATGGCCGCTCCACAACATCCTGATGCTCTAATGGAGGCTCTTCCTTTGGATCTAGAAGCTCCTCCTCTGGTGGAATACTAAGTTCTCACTCTAGAGAGCTTCTCATAGCCTTCTCCTCATCAAATCTAATATCTCTCCTCATCATTGTCATGTTGAGTGAGGAAAAATACACCCAATAGTTATGAGGTGTCTTTATGTATCCTACAAATATCCCCATCTCAATTGTAAACTCCAAATTTTTCTTGCTATCCTTAGAGACATGACAATACATTGTAGCTCCAAAAATTCAAAAATGGGATACATTTGGCTTCCTCCCAAAGAAATATTCTTCGGGTGTGATCATGCCAAGTATTTTGTGACGGCTATAGTTCTACAAATAAACTGTTGTATTGCATGCTTCTGCCCACAGACATAGTGGAATACCTTGATCATGCAACATTTATCTTGCATCCCCTACAATGCTTATGTTATTCTTCTTTGCCACCCCATTTTTCTGTGGGTTGTGGGGTACAATAAATTCTCTTATAATTGCTTCCTTGGCACAAAAATATTTGAAATCATTAGACACAAATTATCCTCCATTATCACTTCTCAGGGATTTAATTTTCTGACAAGTCTCATTTTCAACCAATGCTTTGAATTCAACAAATTTTGTAAACACTTCATCTTTCTTCTTCATAAAATAGATCCAACACTTATTTGAAAAGTCATCTATGAAAATTACATAATACCTGTGTTTTGTAACCTAGTATAGAAAATGGCCCACACACAACAAAATGGACTCACTCCAAGATGGCTCTAGCTCTCCTATCCCAACCCTGGAAGTAGGCTTTGACATATTTTCCAAGGGTGCATCCCTTGCAAAGATCATGTTGGTCAAGGGTGCATTTTGGAAGTCCCGTGGTAATATGTTGCATGCTTTTCAAAGCTCCATGGTGTAGGTGATCGAGGCGCCTATCCCAGAGTTCTCCAACATCTCAACTCTAGACATGTTTTTCTTTTTTGCTCAACGCAACGCATGCATCCACCTATAGCTTTAAATATTTTTCACTCTAAAACCATTTTTTTACTTCTCCATTAGAAACATGCTTCAGAAAAGATTTCCCTTTACTGAACACAACATCATATCCTCTGTCCTCCAATACAGGTACAAAAATCAAATTTCTCTTCAATCGAGGCACATACATTACATCTTTTAGGTGAAGATGTGAGTCAAAATCTCTATTAAAGGTGACAATGCCAATCACTTTGGTACTATACCTCCCATCATATCCAAGTTCTATGTGTAATTGTAGGTCCTTTTCCTTCAGGTTGCTGAAGAACTCCTTAGATCTTGTCCTATGAAATGAGGCTCCAAAGTCCAAGTGCCATATATTGCCTGCTACAATACTTGTCATGCATGTAATAAGGGTGAAATCCAATTCAAATTTTGATTCGAGAGAATCACCTCCTGCTCCTCTTGTAGGCTTCTTCCCGGATTTCTTGTGTAAACACTTGGTTGCACAGTGTCCATATTTGTGGTAGTGAAAACATTTAATTTTTCTGAGGTATTTCTTCTTGCCCTAGTTCTGACTGGATTCTGCCTTGCCTTGGGCCTTCTTACCCTTACCTACCAAGGAAATGTTCTCTTCCTCCTTAGCTTTAGGTATGGCACTACCTCTAGTGTTTCTTGTTACCTCCTCTTGCACCAAATCAACCCAAAGAATCTCCTAGTATGGTAGCTCATCTCTTCCATTAACTGAATCCAGATAGTTGTGCTAGGTTTTCGGAAGGCCAAGGAGTGCTAACCCCACAACTTCGGATGATGGCACATTTTCTCCTACTCGTCCAAGTTCATACTGAACCCGAGTGAATTTGAATAGGTATTATGGAATGGATGCATTTTTTTGCATTTGAATGCTCCTGATTTTATCTCTCAATGTCAATTTCTTGGCATCACTACTGCTCTGGAAATGATTTGTGAGAGTTTTCCACATTACAAAAGGAGTATCCTTTCCATGCAAGTTCAAAACCACACGATCTCTGCCACCCTCCAAAATAATCCTCCCGACCTTTGCTTCCACTAAGCAAGTGTTTGTGCATATGATGTTGTTGGTTTTGGAATATCAAATTGTGTATATTCCCATACCCCATTGTCATTTAGGATAAATTCCTTCATGTATTTCCAAGAATAAAAATTTGAGGTGCCCTCGAATGCATACTAAAGTCTCAATCCATTAAAATACATTTTTCCTACACTGAAGAGAGTCTGCACCAAAAACTCTGCAAATTAGAATTTCTTTGAGAGAAGATCTGGAACAAGTTTTTATGTAGTCTTTCAAAGCTTTGATACCATCTAAAAATTGCAAGAAATTTTCTACTACTAATGAAATCAAATTGAAATCAAGAGACACAAATTTCTTCTGCTATTCTACAAAAATGTAAACACATGAAACAATCAAAACAAAAGGAACATAATGATTTAACAATGGAACCCAACTGGGAAAAACCTCTCCACTACTTTGCATTAATTCAGATGAGAATATGGATCAATTACAATGTCTTGCTTCAATCCAGAAGCACACCCTGCATTGCAAAGTACTCTCTTGTTCACTAGCCTACTCTTACTAATACTTAGCCAGAACAGGCCTCTTTTATCCCCCTATTTCCTTACGTAATCTTGGAGGAAATTAACACCTAAAAAATAGGAGAATTCCCTATTTCCTTGTAAAAATCATGAAGGAATTGACCACCTGCTCAATGCAAAAAAATTATACACTCAACTAGTATACAATTGATAATTACAATGTGCCTTTTTCTCCAATCCAACTAGGCAATTCAAATTCCATGCATGAATGGGTTTATTTTTACTAAATTGACTAGTTAATTGATATCAATGAGTTAACCACTATTATAACTACTCAATTGAGCTCCTATTGACTCCACTAAAGAATAGAGTTCATATAATTGAGTTTAACACAAATAAATCCACTAGTTTGCTAAATTTTAGCAATCAAACCATGAAAAACTATACTTCTAGCCTATAACTTCAATTTATTGACTTAACTAGGAGAAAAAGCCATGTCAGTCTAGCTAACTGCAATCCAAGTCATCTTTCTGATGTGGAAAATCAAATTTCTCCATTTGACTAAGGCACAAGTCAAATGAAACATTTTCTTACTACATTTTAACACAACATATTCCCACATTAAGAGTGCTAATACAAGCATGAGTCATCATAGCAACAATAGTCATCCTCTCACTATAATAAGTACACAATCAATTTATCTTATTATGTTGAAGTGGTTGGAAACTAAAAGTGGGACTTCATCACTCCACCCAACCTTAGATTAGCTTGCACTGCAGTCTTTCTTGTAGCTAATCACCCCCGATCTAGATTCCATAATTTGAGAAGGATCACTCAAAGGATTAAAATCATGTTTCTAGCTAAAACGAGGACTTCAGAGGCCCTAACGCCTCCACCCACCAGCTAATGAAATCAACAACTATTTAATGCAACTAGCTAAAACAAGGAATCTAGAGGTAGATCACCTCCACCCCCCAACCATTCCTTCCTCAGGATGAAACAGGAAATCCAGAGACCTCCTAGTCTCCACCCACCAACTAAACAAGGGAATATAGAGGTCATCACCTCCACCCTTAGCAACACAAGGGAATCTAGAGGTTGACACCTCAACCCTCAACAACACAAGGGAATCCATAGGTCGACACCTTCACCCTTAGAAACACAATGGATTCTAGATGTCGACACCTCCACTCTCAGTAACACAAGGGAATATAGAGGTCAACACCTCCAATCTCAACAACAAAAGGGATGCCATAGGTTTACACCTCCACCCTCAACAACACAAGGGAATCTAGAGGTTGACACCTCCACCCTTAGCAACACAAGCATAGATAGTACCAAGAATGGGAATCTGGAACACAATGCAATAATAATGAAACAAGCAAGGAAGATTTAAAACTCTCCTTACTAGGAATCTAAGAGACAGACCTAGAGCCCAGTTGTGAAGGGAATCTAAAGATCATATATCTCCACCATCTAGTTATCCAAGGAATACAAGTACTATTACCCTCACTCAAGAGATGTTCTCCAAGCCTTCCAATGTTGAATCAAATTACTTCTTTCTTCTCCATTGTTGTAATAACATTGAGCTTGTGTTTCTTCTCATGGTTCTATTTTTCCACACACCTCCATGACCAAGTGTTTTTTCTTCCCTCCACCCTCTGTTGCGATGAGCCTCCAATACCTCTCTCTTCCATAGTTTTGACTCTTTCTTTTGCCTATTGCCCAAATGTTGTTATTATATTTTGGTTGGTCATGGGGATTTATTTTGTTAGCTCCTTAATCATGTTCTTTTTGGTTGACTTTGGATTGTCAGACCCACAAGAGTTGTCCACCCTCTTCTTTAATTTTTGTCCTATTCTACCTCACAAATTCATCCAAGGAAATATGGAATCTTTGTCCTCCTTCCTACCCCATTAATTGTTATAACCAGTCTCATTCAATGGTACCTCTATCGACCTTCCCTGGTTGTAAGAAAATAATTAAGTTGTATTTAAATACCAAGCATTCTTCTTTCTCAAACTTTGGAATCCTTGTCCCAATACTCATATGTATTTTCCATTAAAATTGCATAATTATAAGGTTTATAGTGAGGGAATATTACCCAGGGGTTGTCACATGCCACTAGATGAGAGCTGGGAAGATCATTATCGATGTTATATGTCGATAAACCTCATTAACTATGATATTTCCTATTTAGTATTTTTGTTCCATACAAGGATATCCTCCTTAGGATTTAGATAAACTCACACTTGTTGTAAATCCAAATTATATTCCTTCCACAGATGTTCCAGGTCTCTAGAATCTTAGGTCATTAGTTGTCAACCAAATAGTGCCAACATTGTGCTCCAAATCCCTCTTCTTAATTTGATTAATATAGTAATAACCTCTACCATGTAAGAGATTAGTGAATTATTGAAGAAATGTAATAAAGGAGGATGCAATGAAGCCTTCTCCAATCTTAACCCTCAAGCCATCTCCAGTTTTCCATTTTTTATTCCTGGTTATCCAACGTTTGGCTAATAAAATACATCACCATATCAAAGATGCATTATGAGTACCTATGATAGGAGTTTGTATCCAATCCTCAACCATCATCTTTGAAAAATACTTATCTGTACAAATGCTTGCTAAAAGCATACTTCAAACATAACCCTCCATAGCGATTTGGAAGCCAATTCCCATCCAAACGAATGGAGGTTTTTTAACCCATAGCCTCCATTTGATTTCAACCTTGATAAATCCTCCAATTTAGCCAAATGTATTTCATGGCGCTCTGTATTACCACCCCAAATGAAATCTACAATGATGGAATTAATTTTCAGAAAAATTGAAACAACTATCTTAATAATGTGGAGCCAACATATTGGTAGATTCTGGAGAACAAACTTAACCAACATGATTCTACCTCCAATTATCAACCATTTATTCGCCTAGTTCATCAACTTATGACTGAATTTCTCTATCTACCACCTCCAGTCATGGACCAAATATTTGTTTGGTTTGAAGAAAAATCCCAAATAAGTGAAACTTTTTGTAAGTTTAATCACCTTTAAACCAAAAAGATCAGAGATTTCCTGAAGAATCTCCTCGTCGATCTCATGCTTAATAAAAAATGACTTATCACTGTGGGCCAGTAGGCTCATTACCTTGCTAAAAACATCAATAATATTATAGTATCACCTCCATTCAAGGATTGTTCCCATCCCAAATAGTAGGATATCGTCTACAAGAAGTACATGTGTTCCATGAAACCTAAATTCCAGCAATATGGTCCATCCCTCTTTCCTCTAGAATAAGATGAATTAGACATTCTAAGACAATGATATACAATAGGTAAGATAAAGAGCACCCCTGGCGCAGTCCCTAGTCACCTTAAAAAACATATATGGGACAACGTTAATGATGACACCAAATTTAATAGAGATAACACAAACCATAATCTATTGAAAAACACCAAATGAGAGCACAATCTTAGTGAGATCCAATGCCATGTGTAAACATTCTTGTGCGATTTCAATGCCATCATGTATTTGCCTCCCCTTGAGAAAACCAAATTGTTGTAGTGAGATAGATCCTGTTATTTTATCTCCGAGTCAGATAGAAATCACCTTAGAAATCAATTTATATATAAGAATACACAAATAAATGGGTCAAAAATCATTAAAAGTAATAAGCTTTGAGGTGTTAGGAATAAGAACAATAAATGTTGAGTTTAAAGAGCCCGAGACCACCTTGATTTGCCTATAATCCTACACCAAGTGTACTAGGTTCTCCTCCATCAAGTCAAAGAAGAGGATAAAAATATCCATTGTCCAAGCATCTGGACCTAGGATTTTGTCTTTGGCAAAAGTCTTCATTACCAATTCCACTTCTTCCTTGCTAACAGGCTTAACAATGTCTTTTAAATGCGTAGGAGAGAAAAAGGTGGGATATGAGTTGATCATATACAATTGTGTATTAACTTCAATATCTGCTCTAGCAAAATATAAAAGTCCAAAATATTTAACAAATCTAGTTGTAACTGATCCTTCGTATGTATTGAATTTCAAGCTTCATCTTGCAACTCCCATATAGTGTTCTCCTTATGCCTTTTTGATGCAAAATTATGAAAAAATTAGTGTTTTAGTCCCCCGTAGTGACCCATATAGCCATGCTCTTTATAAACCATTCTTCTTCTTTTAGTCTAAGGCTGTATGTTTTTCAATTCTTAATTTCCAACACTTCCCTTTTAGCTCTTTCTGATAGAAAACTAGGTTGTTTGGGATCATCAAGTATCTCCAACTTGATATCAATTTCTAGTAACTCCTAGGAAATTCTGTTATTTTTTCTCCTTTCCCATTTTTTAACCATTGTCTTCAATCTTCTTAAACTTTAACATATCCATTCCATGTGTGGTCTAACTCGAATAATATATGTATATTTCCAGCATGTTTTTACAACCTGTTGAAAGTGATCCTCTACTAGGCAATCATGATTGAATTTGAAATGATGAAATAATAGGTTTACATCATATTTGAATGATAATTAAATCCAATTATGATCTTCGATCACCACATATCAAGTCCAAGATTTAGTGGTTCCAAAAAATTCTAAAAGATCAACCTTCACTAAAAAATGGTCAAGTCATTTTGCAATACCCTCCATCCCAATTCTGCCATTATATCATGTAGGTTGCATTAGAAATGGGGCAAGAACAAAAAGGTTGTACTAGTTAAATAACTTTTGAAAGTAATCAACCATAGGATCTAGGTGACCCTTTCCACCCTAGACTTCACCAACAGGAGTGGTGAGGTTTAGGCCCCTCCCAAAATTAGATGACCAACTAATAAGACCCCACTCAGTATTTGTTGATTCCAAAAAACATCATTCCTTGTATGTCCCATAAGAATTAATGATATATAGTTCTCTAGAAATAACCCACATTTGAATTGAAATATATATGCTAACACATGATTTATATGCAAAAAAATTTAGAATTCAGGGATCCCAAAGAGTAGCTAGACCTCCAGAAAGGATATGGGCATCAACACCACAAAAATTCGATCTAGGACACAAAATTAAAAATTATGGATGAGAGTTGTTCACTAGAACCATGGTCTCTTGTATTAGGATCACAAAATGCTTATGATTTTGAATCAGATGTCTTAGGGAAGTTTTCTTTGAGGCATTGGCCAAACCTCAAATATTAAAAGACATGATGATCATATGGAAAGAGAATGTAAGGGTGATTCTCTAAGAGCCCTGGGAGAGACTTCACCAAAATATGGAGGAGAAATAAAAGGGGTTATACTAGTCTCCGACTGATTCAATTTTTTACCACACTTCTTATTTCTCTTCTTCTTGCAAATAGCCACATTATTAGTGAGGTATGGTGAAAGGGTTTGAAAAGGTGATGAAAAAGCAGAAGAATATATGGGCAGAGGAATAAGGGCTGATTGATAGTCCAAATTTAACTGAGGAGACAAAACAAATAGGTCAACCACCAATTGTGGAGGAGACAATGTTGAAGAATCTGGAATAAATGGCTCAAAGAACATTCCAAATTGAATCTAGTAAGTCTGATTCAGAAGAGGAGCCACAACCATCAAAGAAATATTAGTGTTTATGTATCCTTTGTCATAATTATGATTTCAAAGGGGTTTCTAAAATTTTAATTCAATTATTAAGTGGATTGTATAATCATATTTTATGTTTTTTTTTAATTAAATTGATTAATTAAAAAAATGTCATATGAATATGAGTTATATTTTTTTGGACATGTGATAGTAATAAATCTTATGCCAAGAGGTGCTCTCTAGCCCAATATGGAATGAAGGTTGTAATGTCATGTTTTTTTATGTTATGTAAACATTTTGACTCCCATTGTCACCCAATCCCTTGTAATCCTCAATCTCCTACCAAAGCCAAAGAAAGTGTGACACACCAAAAATGCTCCAGCTCCTCACACTGACAGATCCAAACTCTGGGCTTTTTTCAATGGGGCAACACAGGGTGACTTGAAAAATATGTGGCATAGGTGTTGTTCTTTACATAAATGAAAACCACTAATTCCACATAAAAATGGAGCTCGACAAGGGCACAAACAACTATGCTGACTCATGGCTCTCAAGCTCTTACTGAGTTTTCCACATGAACAAAACATACTCTCTCTTAAGTTTTTTCGGAACTCACAACTGACCATCAACGGGATAAGAGCCACTTACATATGTCACAACATAGGGATCAAGCATCTGGTGAATTACATATTTAGTTTAAAATCTATTTTCTTATTTTTCTTTGCTTCTCACACTTACAGAGAGTAGAACAACACAACAAACACCCTCTCTAAATAGGGCATTCTGTTGGCTCACGGGTCATGGGTGATCACAAAATATGATAATTGAAAGGCACATGAGTTCTAACATTGCCCCTTTATTGAGGAACATTTTTCTTAATAGGAAGCTTTATTTCAACATTTTTGTTTTTTTTCTCGTTACTTTTCATCACCAGCACAACTATAATGGGTTCCCCACACAATCCAACATATATATTTTTGTATCTTATATCATATGCACACTATTTGAGGATTCTATAACAACCTCCTTTACAACTAATCTTTTCAATTTTTGGTCAACAAACTTGTACATAACAACATTATCAACAATTTTTTCTATCACATGAATACATGTGTTACATCTATCAACAAAGTGTAATTTTATTTTATCTTGATAATAATATTTTATCAAATTACATAATAATAATAATAAATTGAAGTTCTAAATAAATATATATAAAAAAAAACTTCAAAAAATTGTAAGAATAAGTAAAGTTAATAAAAATAAAAAAGCCATAAAATAAGCAAAAATTAAATTAAGAAAAATGTTGAGTTAAGTAAGATATAAGACAAAGAAATAGAAGTTATCTTGTTGACACATGAATTGTGTACATGTGGATCTATTTCCAATCTCTTTCTATTTTTGAATCGTTTGTTCTATTTAATAGATGAAAAGAGAAATAAGAAGCATTCATTCATTCTTTTGGAAGGAGAGTGCTGTGAGATAAAGTATTCCCTGGTAGTAGTAGTTGATTGAGGGCTTGGGGGTGGCTAGTTGTAGAAATATTATGTGTAGTTGAGCCTATAGTTGAGCCTATGGCTGGGTGGAGAGTCGTCCCCAAAAATTTGTTGTGGTCAGCAGGATTTGGGTAGCGTTACATCTCTAAAATCACCATTAAGTTATATTGTCACTACGGGTAAGTCTTCTTTGCTAATGCTTTTGAAATTCTATGCAAATCAATTGAATGTTTGCGTCAATTATTAATAGCAACATTTATATAATTAGTTTGTATATTTTAATTATAAGTTGTTACATAATGGTATGAGAGTGAGGTTACAACCCTTGAGGCCTATGAGCCCTAACATGCATGTTTACTTCTTTTTCCTTTTGTAAGCTGAGTAGAACCTTTCATTCATTCATAAAAAGGTAGGTTACATCAAGATAGAACTTCCGTGGCCTCAACTTGCCCATTGGGAAAACAGGTCTATGTGCCACCATAAGGAATTATAAGCCAACAAAAATTGAAAGGTTTTATGTCTATCAAATTCAACCAAATAAGCCTTACTGTCTGAATACCATAATAAGTTCTTCCTCCTAAGTTTAAAGCTCCCTATCACTATGACCATCCTCAAAATTTAAACAAAAATTAAACTGAAAATAAACATAACCAACAACATAGCTAGTCCTCAGAGGACTCAATAGGCACATGGTATTTTGCACTAGACCCTAGAATTACCGAGTACTATGGGCACCAAAGGTGTTTCTCAATTATGCCGAGGCAAACATTCTGCTGCTGAACCTGAAATTGCACCAACTGAAAGTATTTTTACATTTCTTGTAAGGTAGGATCGATTTGCATGTAGTCATAAGTATGCATGATGGATTTAGCCACCTGATTTTTCATCAATCAGTAGAGGTGGATGGTTTATTTATATTGGGAGACTTGACCTTGAGAATTTCCAAGGCCGGGGACTAGAAATTTGCAATCCACTTCTTGCTCTTCTTCCTTAGCTTGGAGGGTGAGATTCGCTTCCCACCCCGCGATAATCCTTTTAACTTGCTTTGGTATCTACCTCACGTATGCATGCCCAATGTCCTTTTTATGTTGGGCCTGAGACTTACGACCTGCTCTTTTTAGCTGCTAGGATGATGGTTCGCCTTAATCCACCTGCGAACCTCTCTTCAAATTTTTCCCGCGTCCCTCTACCATTGTGATGAGCCTCATCATTGGGTAATTATATGGGCCTTAATTGGCCTTAATTCACCTCATAACTTAGTCAAACCAACTATTCTCACAACTTATTGCATACTTTTGATTATATTTTGTTTATGAGATGAGTTAGAGTTGGATATTTTGCTTTGTGGTCTAACGTGCATGTAATGTAGGAATAAAGGATAAAAGCAAGGAACTTTGGCAAAGACCGTGGTCAAAACTCAAATGGGACAAGGGAGAGGAATTATAGGAGGTAAATCCTCCTCATTTACTACCCCTCCATTTGCATATTCCTCCATCAGCTCAGAGTGCAAACAACCAATTCATGAGGACTAGAAGACAATCGAGTAAGTGAAAAATGACAAAAACCATTTTATCTTGAGTGGGGAGCCAAGCCTCCCTAATTTTGAAGGAAGTCATTGGAGAGTTTAGATGTATAAGTAGAGAGGCTTAGGACCTCAGTAGGATTCATATTTTTCATTGTAAAACTCTACTTTATTTATGAGCTGCAAGACTTGTGACACTTTGTTCTATAATCCATGGCTTTTATAATAAAGATGAATTCTGTTTTGGGCTAGCATTGAGTTAACTCAGAGGGCTAAAGCTCTTGGGTTAGGGCTAAACTCGAGTAGCCAAAGCTCCTCCTTATTGTACATGTATGCTAGCATAGATTTATAGTTCTGTTCATTTTCTTAGGTAGCTGCATTTCCATCACAGCAGTATGGAATAGATTTCTGGTTCTGTTCATTTGCTTAAGTAGCTTCTTGGTTCTATTCATTTGCTTGAGTAGTTTCTTGGTTTTCTGTTCATTTGCTTAAGTAGTTTCATTTCCATTACAACAGTATAGCATAGATTTAAGGGTTTAACTGTTCATTTTCTTAAGTAGTTACATTCATATTACAGTAATGTAGAGTAGATCGGTTGTGCCTTAGTTTACTTCCTTTGGTGCCTTCTGTCAGTTAGCAAGTTAGCTAGGAGAAAAAGATCACCATAAGGTTCTCTACAGGTGTCTCAGCCTCATCTCCCCCCTCTGGGACCATGACTTGAGGAACAGACCCTTCAACAACCCTAAAAACACAGGTTTCTAGTTCTCGAATGAGCTTTGGAGTTTGTTGTTTGATGCAGTTACTCGTTTCGTTTCACTGTCATCGTTCTCCCTCACTCTCGATCTGCCCTCACCCTCACTGGTTTTTTCTATCATTTTCATCAAAAACCTCCTTCAACACGTTCTTCATGCATCGTTTCCTCACCGTTCGATCCACAACAAACCTGACCAATCATCGTTGGATTCATTAGTTTACCCAACGACCATCGTGCGTGAAGTCTTCCACCTACTTTATGCGCTTCAATCTCCACCGTCTATCTGTCACTTGATTTGATGGCTATCACTTCACCTCAAAACTTTATGTGCTCTAATCTCCACCATTGATCTGTCTCTTGATCCGACGGTTATCGCGTCACTTCAAAATTTATGCACTCCAATCTCCACCATCGATATGTCTAGTCTGATCCGATGGCTATCACGCAATCTCATGCAGATTCTTGCATGATCGTTATCTACCCAAGAGCAAGCAAGAAAAGTGGTTTTCTCATGCTACATGTCGCGCAGTTGGGCTAATCGCATGAAATTTTAAAATATAGCTTACAGCTTTGAGGGCATGTGAGAAACTACTTACCGCCTTCAAAACCTGCTGCATCATTTCCACACTTTTTCTTCCCGCTATACGACCTCTGTTGTCCATCCTCTGATTAATCCTCTCCATCCATCTCTTGACTTGATCTCCTACAATCAGATCTCCTCCATCCATTCTCCATTAATCTTGTCCATCCATCTAATAACTTAGTTCCCCATGATAAGATCTTCACTGTTCATCCTATTCGTTTGTCTTGTTCGTCCATTTATCCACTTAACCTTTGCAATAAGACCTCCACCATTCATCTTTTTCGTTGGCTGATCCAATGGTTCTTATGCACTATTGCTTCCTTACGTCCTCCTTTCACTAATTTCGTCCTCCGATTGCTCTTCTGCTTGAAAGCCGATTTAGCTTAGTTTCCTCGTTTGCACCTTAGTATAGTTTAATTCTCTTTTATTTTGTAACTTAGATAGTAACATTAGGTTAGTGATCAATTTAGCAATTCTGCTTAGCATAAGCTATTTAATTTGTTAATTAGGTTATGGTGTGAATTAGCATTACAGTTTGTTTTCTTCATTACTGCAATAGAGTAGCTCTCTCTTAGGATATATTTTCTCTTCTTCCATCAAAGAATTAAGCTTCTTTTGACCCTATAGAAGTCTATCTTGGAACCCCTAGGGTCTCTTGCCAGATGAACAAGTGACAATAGGCAAGACCTTCACTTCTACTTGTGCATATAACACTATCACCTCCAAGTTTGTACGAACCCTGGGTTGATAAGTAAAGCTGGTATCGCTGGGAGTTGCAACATTCTTGTTGCAATACCTAGGCTTATCACTTTTTGGTGCTATTGCTAGGGAGGTGTTAGGGTAGAAGTGATTACTGCTCTTTTCTTCTATTTTTAGTTTCGAGCTTTCTTCCATTAGCTTATTTATGCAAAAGTAATCTAGTTTCTTCCTTTCTTTCATTTGTCTATCTTCTTTCCTTTCCATTCTGCAAGTAGAATTTCAATTCAACAAGTAGTTTCTTTTTGTTAGTGGTTTTCATTCAATCAACAATTTCATTTTTGTAAAGTACTTTCTAGATTTAAAGAAAATCTTACAAAAACTAACCCAAAACCATTTCCTTTCATGCCTCGTATGATTAGGGACAATTAAGGGAAATTCTTCTCAAATACCCCCATTGCATCCAATAGTCAACCTTGTCTCTTCTTCAATGATGGTGAATTGGAAGATCCTTCAGGTGAGAAACCTTACATATTTGAGGGACCTACAGGGGAAGAAGAAGAGGAAGAACCCATTCCTACTAAACCAATGGCTGAAAACCGAAATGACAGAAGGAATAAAGAGATAATTGAGGGTGCCTTCCCCACTAGGGAACCAATGGGGACACTAAGATGAAGAATATAAGCCCCTCTTCTCTACCAAATTTCCATGGCCTGACCATAGAGGACCCTAACACTTTCCTATTTGAGTTTTTTGTTATATGCCAAACCTATGACTATACAGATGATGAGAAAAAGTTAAAACTATTTCTATCTACCCTTAAGGATGCAACATTGCACTAGTTCATGGGTTTACTTGGAGATAACATCACAAATTGGGCTCAGATGCAACATGCTTTTAACAACAAATATAGGGACTAATGTAGGTCAAAGGATACTAAAGAAGAGATTTTCAAGATGACCATAGGCCAGGATGAATCCTTAGAAGACTATGAAGAAAGATTCCAACTCAGTTAAAAAAGGGCCAGGTGCACACTTGACCTTGAGTCACTGAAGCTGGTCTTGCTTAGAGGAGTAAGGGAGGATCTTCTGGATACCTTACATATGATAGCAGGAGGAGATATCTACCAATAACCCTATGAGGATATTAGGACTTTCTTTAGAAACCATTCTAGGGCAACCAGGAAAAAGGGTAGGGGTAGTCAACCTATGGCCAGTACATCATCCTCTAACTCATCCATCAAGGGTGAAATTGGAAATATGCTGGAAGATTTCAAAAGAGATATGCTGCAAACCCTTGCCTTGCAATTGGACACCATGAACATCAAAAGGAAGCAAGAGTAGGTAGAGAGAGCCTTGGCCATCTTTTGTCTTAGATGCACCATGAGGCATCCTAGGAACAAATGTCCTTTGAACTATATTAAGATTTGCTTAGGCTGTGAAGAAAACCACTCCATAGAAAAGTGCCCTTATTTACCTGGACTCAAAGCTATATATCAAGCAGCTGAAGGGGTCATTGAGTAGCTTTGCTACATCAACCAAAGGAGACCTCCTGGGCCTAGACCATACCAAAAGGGTATGTAAGGGTCATCCCATGCATATTACAACCCCAACAAAACCACAAATATACCTTCTTGGGGACCCCCTGCTCATCCTTCCTCGTCTAAACCCCTTCCTTGTTCCTATGCATCTCAGTATCATTCCCAGCCAGCCAGCCAGTCATTTTAACCTTATGTTTAGCCACAACATCAGTGGAATACCCCACTCCAGGGGTGGAGGCCCCAATTCAACAATGTTCCAACCCTATTTCCTCCACCACCTACCCAACCACAACTCCTGCACTCCACTCCACCTAACGAACCCCAGATGCCTGCCTAGCCAAATCCAAACCCAAACAATAGGCAAGCTCAACAAGTATATAGTGGAGAGACATCATACCCAGCTTATGCTGTAGAAATCCAGGAGATCAACCTAAGATCTGGGAGAATTATCCCAAACAACCAACCTCCCTCTCCACATAGGGAGGTTGAGGAAGAAAGAGAGGAAAGCAACCTTGAAGTAAATCTACCCTTTCCTGAGAGAATAGCCCAACCACTCGAGCCCACCCCAGAAGAAACTAAACTTGTGGGAGAATTGAAAAATATATTTGTAAAGATCCCCCTTCTCCAGGAAATCAAAGATGTTCAAGATGTTCCCATTTACAATAAGATGATTAAGTAGAAGTGCTTCAAACATCTAGGAAGAAGAAAAAGGGATGCCACCACCATTAATGTCATTGGGAATTTTTCTGACTTAATGCTGGGGCAGGTAATATGTCCAAAATATTTGGACCCTGGAAGCCCTGTAGTAGATGTGCACATCAATGGCACCATTGTCCCAGACACTCTGATTGATCTTGGGGCTGCCATTAATGTGATGATCAAGGACACCATGCTCAAGCTCAACCTCCAAAGGTCATTGAGGAAGACCACAACAATTTTAAAACTTGCAGACTTTTCCATAGTCATCCCTGAGGGAATTGTGGAGGATGTGATGGTCCCCATTGATTCCTGGGAGTACCCTACAGATTTTCTATTTCTCTAGCCTAAGGCTAAGCTTACTGGTTACCCTCTCATCCTTGGAAGGCCATGGTTGGTCACAGCTGATGCTTACATTAGCTGCAGAGCTGGGAATATGACCATCAAGAATGGGCACAGGTCCAAACAATTAGTCCTATACCCTCCTACTCAACCTTCTCTAGAGCATGATTTACCTCTATGGTTGGAGGATGAGGAAGAAGATGAGGTTTATTCTACCCAACTTTATGCTTTGGAGGCAACCATAGGAGGAGGACAATAAGATGAGGATGACTTAATTGAACATTGCTCCAAAGTCCAACTCCTAGTTCATTACCATTAGAAGAAGAAGTAAGGGAAACCTAGAATAATCATCCAATTGACTTATGCTTGGCCAATTCCAACCCACTTCGTGTCAAAACCATAGAATTTGGCCCAAAGAAAACTTTGAAAATTAATCCATCTCTTTCTACTTTAGAAGAGGAAAAGCTATGCAACATGTTGAGAGAGAACCTAGAAGCCTTCGCTTGGAGTTATAAGGAAATGAAGGGAGTACACCCCTCAGTGTGTACTCACCACATATACATAAAAGAAAGTTGCAAGCCAGTCACGCAACCATAAAGGAGGATGGATCTAGCTCTTAAAGACATAGTCAAAGAAGAATTGCAAAAACTGGTAGATGTAGGATTCATTTACCCTATCTCAAACAGTGGGTGGGTCTCTCCTTTAGTGTTAGTTCCCAAGAAAAACGGCAAGTGGAGGATTTGTGTTGATTATAGGGAGTTGAATAAAGCCACAAAGAAGGATAATTTTACCCTACCCTTCATTGACCAAGTGCTAGATGGCCTGGCATGGAAGAAGTTTTTTTCCTTCCTAGATGGATTTAGTGGGTACAACCAAATCCAAATCTGCCCAGAAGACAAAGATATGACCACATTCACTTGTCCTTGGGGTACTTTTGCCTATAGGGTCCTTCCTTTTGGCCTATGCAATGCTCCTGCCACCTTCCAGAGAGAAGTCTTGAGTATTTTTGCTGAATTAGTACATGATGCAGTGAAAATATATATGGATGACTTTACACCTTATGGCTATGATTTCCAGGAAGCCCTAACTAACCTAGGCAAAGTATTACACAAATGCATTGAATTGAATTTGTTTTTCAGTTAAAAAAAATGTGAATTCTTAATGACTGAAGGGACTATGCTAGGTCATTCAATATCTCAACAAGGACTGCAGGTGGACCCAAACAAAATAGCAATCATCCAAAGGGCCCCACTTCCAAAAAAGGAGAGAGATGTGAAGAGTTTCTTAGGGTTATCCAGATACTATTGAATGTTCATAAAGGACTTCAACAAGTTGGCCTCTCTTTTGTTTGGGTTGTTGACCAAAGATTCTGAGTTTGATGGTCAAAGAGCTGTTAAGAGGCCTTAAACATTCTAAAGGGTAAGTTAACCACTGCACCAATCCTTAGAGGCCCAAACTGGGCCCTCCCTTTTCATATTCATGCCAATGCCTCACATAAAGCCATAGGAATAGCCTTAGGTCATGAAGAGGAGAAATTTCCCTATGCCATCTATTTTACCAGTAAGAACCTGTCAAAGGTTGAGCTAAATTACACAATGACCAGAAAGGAACTCCTAGATGTTGTGCATTCATTAACCAAATTTAGGCATTACATTATAGGCTATCAAACATTGGTTCATACTAACCATGCTGCAATCAAATACTTAATGAACAAATCCGATGTGAATTCTAGAATTATAAGATGGTTGATTTTACTACAAGAATTTGATCTAACTATTGTTGATAAACCTGGTAAGGAAAATGTTGTTGTAGACTTTCTATCTAGGATGAATCTTCCTATAGGTGAAGAAGGAATGGTGGATGACTAGTTACTAGAGAAGCATTTGTTTGCTATTTCAGTTCTCTCCCCATGGTTTGTTGATATATAGAACTATTTGGTATAAACACAATTCCCACCAAACTTGCCGTCCAAAGAAAAGAGCAAGATAGTAAGGAAAAACGCCCTAGATTGGGGGCAATATTTTCAAACTTGGTCCAAATCGAATCTTGAGAAGGTGTGTAAGGGAAGAGAAAGTTTTTGACATCCTTCTAACCTGTCATGATGGGCCTTGTGGAGGTCACTTTGCAACAAAGAGGACATCATTCAAAGAGTTGCAAGAAGGCTATTATTGGACTACTCTTCATCAGGATGTGAAAAAGTACATTAGTCAGTGTGATCGGTGCCAGAGGATGGGAGATCCTGCTCCAAGAGATGAAATTCACTTACAACATCAAGTGACTTCTAAGCCATTTGACAAGTGGAGCATGGACTTCATTGGGCCTATCAACCCTCCTTCAAAGAAAAAACAACACATCATTGTGTGCATTGATTATTTGACTAAGTGGGTTGAAACCAAGGCAATTAAGGCAACAATAGAAGAGAAGGTGGCTGAGTTCCTAAGGGAGAATATATTCTACAAATCTGGGTACCCTAGAGAGCTAGTCATAGACCAAGGCAACCAGTTTACCTCCGAAATAATTGAGGAACTGCCCAACCATCACAAAATCAAGCATAGGACCTCCACTCCTTATCATCCAGAAGCTAATGGGCAAGTGGAGGTGACTAACAGGGCACTAGAGAACATCTTAACCAAGGTAGTGAGTAGCAGCAGGAACGATTGGGCAGAGAGACTAGTTGAGGCCACCTAGGCCTATAATACAACATGGAAGACCACCACTAGATTTACACCCTATGAGTTGGTCTATGTGAAAAAGGATTTGTTGAGGATGGCAGCCCATCTAGGATCTCATTCATGCACAGAAGGAAATATTTTTCCATTTGAATGGCTTGGATGAATTTAGAATGCAGGCCCTCCTATGTACATAGGTAGTTTAGCTTAAGAGGAAGATTTGGCATGACAAACATATTAAGGAGAAGCCATTTCAAGAGGGAGACTGGGCATTGTTATATGCTTCTAGGTATAAATACTTCAAGGGCAAGCTAAGGACAAGATGGCTCAGACCTTATGTGGCAGAAAGATGCCATGATAATGGTTCAGTGCAAATCAGAACTATAGATGAAGAAGCCATTCCATTGCTTGTTAATGGACACCAATTGAAAATCTACAAGAGACCCTTATCAAAACAAGATTTCATTGACAGTATCAATAAGACATTGATGATGGTGGAGCAAGTTCTAGCTCCTCCCTCATCAGGGCACTGAAAAAGAGAAAAAAAAATAAGGATTCAGGTGAAAACCTCCATGAGGCACTTAAGTCCCATCTTTGGGTTGAAAACCTCGTAAGGCATCCCAAGGATGAGAAAAATGAAAAGAACAAGAAGATCCCTGGGTGAAAACCTTCCTTGAGGTACCTAAGGAAAATATCTAGGGTGAAGACCTCTCTGAGGTAGCCTAGGTGTTTTTCAATAATAATAATAATAATAATAAAAGAAAAAACGAAAAAAACATAATTTTTATTTGCAGGTGGGTGAGAAAGACAATCAAGGAGCAAAGAGAAGATCCAACAGAACCCTGCCTCGCATATATTCATCTCCTCCATTACTTACCATGCATCCCTCCATCAATTCCATTGTTTTTCACTTCATTGCTTCAATTCAGGTGAAGATTGTGTTTTCTACAGGATCCCCTGAATGGTAGATTGGATAGGTCCCCAAAATTCATATTAGACATGATCTAACCAATCACCTCAACCATTACCATGATCCCTACATCCACACACACTCCTACTCCCTCTGTCCATTCATTAGAACATCCTCACAGCACCAGCCAACAACATGATCAAGAAATTCTAAGGGAGACACCAAACATTTCCAAGTGGTAATCCAGGAGCTCCACAGCAGTAGCAGCATCATATCTCCAGTCACAGAAACCTCCAAGAGCCAAGAAACCACCAACAGATGGTAGAGGAGGAAGAAGAATGACCATGCAAAAAATAGACAATGCAACACCTTTGATTTTTGACAACTACAGCATGACATCAAGACCACGGGTAAGTATCCCACTCACTCACTCATATGCATCATTTGATCAAAAGTTGTAAAGGTTACGAGTAGTTGGTTGATAAGTGAAAAGGTGGCAAAAAGGAAATTCTTTTTAGCAGGTGAAGAACCCACAGAGGATAAAAGTGGAGTAAAGAGGGACAGTCTACCATACCCATGGAGTGAGGTAAGTTACCAACTCATCAAATATATCTCATGTGAGGGTAGATACAGTGTTGTTCATGGCTACCATTTTAGGATGCTTGAAGAACTAATATTTGGGGTAGAAACACCAATTCACCAAAGACTCAACATACCCTATTTCTTGATGCAATCACTCATAGACTCTAGCAACAAAGTAAAGGAGGGGAATTTCCAATAGTTGTCTCACCATGGGTTGATTAGGATCCTCATTTAGGATGCCCTACAAAACCTCAGGATCCCTATAAAATGGTTTGTCTTTAGAGACTTAGGAGCAGAGGATGATATCAAAACCCTCACCGATGATGTTATTCCTTCTATCCGTGAGGAGGAGGCAAAACAAGTAGAAGAAGATACAGAGCTAGATGAGGATGAGATGGATGAAGAAGAAACTAATACAAAGGAACATGATGAAGTAGAAGAGAAGGAGGATGATGTTGAAATAGAGGAGGAAACAATGAAGAAACTGATGGAGACGAGAAAAAATAACAAAATGAAGAAGATAAGAGAAACATAGAGGAAGAAGGCATTGAAATAGAAGGGGAAAAACACAAGGAGGAGTCACTTAGGGTGTCTCCAAAGGCCCTTGAGAGGACAATTGCAGGAAAGGGAAAACCAACTAGCATGTATGGCCAACCTCTCCTTGGAGGCCATCCAGTGTAGGATGCTAGCTAAATCCTATGCTCTTTACCTCAGAGAACAATGGCTGCAATTTCAGATTAAAACACTAGCACAAAGGGGCACCATGCCATTTCAGGATTGTAGGCAGTTTATTGATCTTTCTAATCAAAGTGCACTAGGGGATAGGGCCAAAATGGTTGAGTTTTACTTGCACAACATGGCCCTCATAGACATTAATATTTGGGATCCTAATGTAGAGCTAGGAGATCTACAATTAATGGCTTTGGCATCATCGATGAACCATGAGAAGTCAAGGGCTGTAGAGATGAAAAGAATATTTGATAGAGATCAAAATGAACCTCTTTTCATCAGAGCTGAACAATCAAATCCCATGGCCATAATAAACACCCATAATCTAATTGCAAATGATCCTCAACTGGCACCTAAATATCTTGGTGCCCAAGAGCAAGCAATTTCACATTTTGAGGATATGTTTAGGCTGCTAAGAGATGATAATATACATGCTTGCTAAAGGAGATGGAAAACACTGCCACACAGCTTGAAGATCATAGAATACTACTCCCCTCAAAGGTTGAGAGAGCCACTCAACAAGACACCTATGTATAAGTAATCAATGCAAAGGTTGAAGGTCAATTGGATATTCCTAAAACTCAGTCCACCACTACTCCTAGGGATGCTAGTAGGGAGAAAAGAAGAAGAGGAAAAGAGGCAGTGGGAAGAAGTAGAAAGGAAAGTAGGCTTCTATGAACAAAAAGAAGAGACCACAGCAGAAGCATGGGATGTCAGAGAGGTTACCAGAGCCATGAAGGACATGGACATTGACTAAGTTTCTCAAAGGATGAACAACAATTTTAGTACAGGGGTGATGATGAGCCTCATCATTGGGTAATTATATGGACCTTAATTGGCCTTAATTCACCTCCTAACTTAGTCAAACCAACTATTCTCACAACTTATTGCATACTTTTGATTATATTTTGTTTATGAGATGAGTTAGATTTGGATATTTTGCTTTGTGGTCTAATGTGCATGTAATGCAGGAATAAAGGATAAAAGCAAGGAACTATGGCAAAGACCTTGGTTAAAACTTGAATGGGACAAGGGAGAGGAATTATAGGAGGTAAATCCTCCTCATTTATTACCCATCCATTTGAATATTCCTCCATTAGCTCGGAGTGCAAACAACAAATCATGAGGACTAGAAGATAGCCGAGCAAATGAAAAGGACAGAAACCAGTTTACCTTGAGTGGGGAGCCAAGCCTCCCTAATTTTGAAGGAAGTCATTGGAGACTTCATATGTATAAGTAGAGAGGCTTAGGACCTCAGTAGGATTCAAATTTTTCATTGTAAAACTCTACTTTATTTTTGAGCTACAAGACTTCTGACAATTTGTTTTGTAATCCATGGTTTTTATAATAAAGATGAGTTCTGTTTTGAGCCAGCATTGAATTAACTTACAGGGCTGAAGCTCTTGGGTTAGGGCCCAACCCGAGCAGCCAAAGCTCCTCTTTATTGTACATGTATGCTAACATATATTTCTAGTTCTGTTCATTTTCTTAGGTAGCTGCATTTCCATCACAGTAATATGGCATAGATTTCTGGTTTTGTTCATTTGCTTAGGTAGGTTTCTGGTTCTATTCATTTTCTTAAGTAGCTTCCTGGTTTTCTATTCATTTTCTTAAGTAGCTACATTTCCATTACACCAGTATATCGTAGATTTAAGGGTTTAACTGTTCATTTGCTTAAATAGCTGCATTCCTATTACAGTAGTGTAGAGTAGACGATCACCTCATGGATTGGAAGATGGCTAGGGTTTTCCTTGGTGCCGCTGTCACACTGCAGATCTGCGAAGGGGCAGAGACAACAGAGAAGCCCTGGAGGTCGATCGCCAGATCAACCGAATCGTATACGCCGTCATGGATCTGGTATTGCAGCGGAATAGACCACAATCCCCCTGCATCAAATTGGTCCCCGAATGCTGATTGGCCTGCTCATAGGTCATGGATGAGTTCTCACTATCTGTTTAAGGGTTATTTTCATGGTAAACCTTTTGCTCTTTTTGTAACAGGACACGGCCAGGACAATACAGCTCACCATCGACCAGATCCGCGATCGAAAACGCAACACTACCTTGACTCAGAGCTTTTAAATGCGTTTAAGGGTAAGAATGGAGCGGATTGGCCAGAAATGGACGTGTGAGCAGGAGCCATACAGAATGCTGCTCCCCCATTTCCAGGCGGAAGAATGAGGGGCGGCTCAAATCTGACATCAGAGAACTATAGGGAGAAATGACCACGAACCTCTGGTCTTGAATCAAACAGATCCCTTGATACATTTGTCATATGGCGCGATCCCGCTGAGGCACACTCAGAAACTAATATGATTGAATCTGAAAATGGATGATAGGAGATGGAAAGACTCTCAATGCAGAGGAAAAACAAAAAAATCCCAAATATGCTTCCCAATCGCCAGATCTGCAAAACAAAATAGTAAAGAGGGGTATGGATAAGGTCACTGGAACCACAATGGCTACAACTAGAAGACTGCTAACAGGAGGAAGAAAGCCCTTTTTTGATTCGACAGATCTGGAGAACAGTCATGGGAATCAGGACTTGATTAAGGCCGATCTGTCAGATCTGAAACAAATATTTATCAGATGGGTAGAAGGCAGACACTGTCGTGTACAAATCAGGGAAGGAATGGAAGTCCTGGAGTTAAAAAAGCAGATCCAGATCAAACTGGGAACTCTGGCAACATACCAAAGTCTCTTATTCTCAGGACTCTGCATGCAGGACCAACACACTCTCCAGCATTATGGAGTTATCAAAGATTCAACCATCATCCTCAATCTGAGACTCCAAGGTGGATACAAGGGAACCAACTCAAAAAATACAGGCTCCTTCCGCGATGCAGTCAAAGGAAAGGAACCAATGCAACACAGACCAACGTCCACACCAGTGCTTCCAGGACCCTATATCGTGGAACAGAAGCCAGAATCACCTATGCTTACTGTATCATTGCCAGAGGTAACAGATCTATACTCAGACTTAATTCATAATGCTGTTATATGCAGATTTAACGGTTATTGGCCCAAAGCTGATGCACTACATCAATGGGTTTATACATCATGGACATCCAAATGTGAAATATATCTATGCCCGAAGGGATTCTTCATATTCATATTTAGCACAGAGCTGGAACGAGACAATATCATTAATCAGGGGCCTTGGTTTTGGGGCAATGTTGGTCTCTTTCTCACACCCTGGTTCCCAGATTTCGATGCCAATACCATGGTAGTATCGACGATGCCAATTTGGGTAAGGCTACACAACCTACCACTGCATTTCTGGCATCGAAAAGCTTTAACAGCCATTGGGAATTCCTTAGGAAAACATCTCAAAATAGATGAGGACAGAGCCAACTGGGGCATTTTCACATATGCCAGAATATGTGTAGAGGTGGATCTAAGTCAAGGAATCCCAGATCACATCACATTGAACTTCAATAATTCACTGTGGACGCAACAACTTGACTACGAGAACACGGCTTTCAGATGCCGTGGCTGCTTGCAGACAGGGTACCTTCAATATGCATGTCCACTGACTAGTAAGGAGCCTAAAGGGAATAAGAAACAACAAAAAAAGCCAAAAGGTTGGCATCATACCAAACCACTGGAGGAGGAGGCACTGAACACGGATCCCACAGACATACAAAGGAGACAGGAAAAAATGCAGGAAGAAAACATTGAAGGGCCCAAATTAGAGCCAAATAACATTGTACAACAACAAGAATTACAGCCAGAAATAAGCGGTGCCAAACGAGCACATAGCTCCGAAGGATCGGACTCGGATAAAGATCAACCAGGGCACACAGGGAAAAACCAACTTGCCATAATTATCCCCACTGACAACACTGGAGTCTGGCGTAAAGTGGAGAAGAAAATAGGAAGGAAAATATAGGCCTGTAGACACATCTTTTTTATTTCTGTTGTATTCCTGTCATTACAGGAACAGTCTTTTACTACTCTGTGTTCTTATTTCTGTTTTGCTGCCTATTATTACAGGAACAACCATATGCATATGCTTCAAGCATCTACCAAATGTAATTTTATCAATATGAATAAAATTACGATTTTTTCTTACGGGAAAAAAAAAGTAGTGTAGAGTACATCAATTGTGCCTTATTTTACTTCCTCTGGTGCCTTTTGTTAGTTAGCAGGATAGCTAGGAGAAAAATATCACCATAATATTGTCCGTAGGTGTCTTGACCTCATCTCCTCCCTTTAGAACCATGAATTGAGGAATAGACCCTTCAACAACCCCAAAAACACAAGTTTCTGGTTCTCGAATGAGCTTTGGAGTTTGTTGTTTGATGCAGTTACTCGTTTCATTTCACCTTGTCATTCTCCCTCACTCTCGGTCTGCCCTGACCCTCACTGTTTTTTTTTCCATTTTCATCAAAAACCTCCTTCAGCACATTCTTTATGCATCGTTTCCTCACCGTCCGACCCATAACAAACCTGACCAATCACCGTCAAATTCATTAGTTTACCCAATGACCATCACGTGTGAAGTCTTCCACCTACTTTATGTGCTTCAATATCCATCGTCAATCTATCACCTAATCCGATGGCTATTGCATCACCTCAAAACTTTATGCACTCCAGTCTCCACTATTGATCTGACAGTTATTGCAGCACCTCAAAACTTTATGTGCTCCAATGTCCACTGTCGATCTATCTAGCCTAATCCGAAGGCTATCGCGCAGATTCTTGCACGATCATTATCTTCTCGAGAGCACTCAAGAAAAGTGGTTTTCTCGTGCTACTTGTTGCATAGTTAGGCTAATCACGTGAAATTTAAAAATACAACTTACAACTTTAAGGGTGCGCAAGAAACTGCTTACCGCCTTCGTAACCCACTTTATCTTCTTCCTGTGATATGATCTCTGCCGTCCATCCTCTAATTAATCCTACCTGTCCATCTCTTGACTTAATCTCCTACGATCAGATCTCTTCTATCCATTCCCCATTAGTCCTATCCATCCATATATTAAATTAGTTCCTAGTAATAATATCTCCGCCGTTCATCCTGTCCATTCATCCGGTTCATCCATCTATCCACTTAACCTCCACGATAAGACCTCCGTCGTTAATCTTCTGTTCGTTGGCTAATCCAATAGTTCTTATTCACTATTACTTCCTTACATCCTCCTTTCACTGATTTCGTCCTCCAATTTGTCTTCCGCTTGAAACCGATTTAGCTTAGTTTCCTCATTTGCACCTTAGTATAGTTTGATGCTCTTTGCTTTTGTAACTTAGATAGAAGCATTTGGTTAGTGATTGATTTAGAAATACTTCTTAGCATAAGATGTTTAATTGGTCAATTAGGTTATGGTGTGAGTTAGCATTACAAGTTGTTTTCTTCATTACTACAGTAGAGTAGCTCTCTCTTAGGATAGATTTGCTCTTCTTCCACCAAAGAATTAAGCTTCTTCTGACCCTACACAAGTTTGGCTTGGAACTCCCAGGGTCTCTTACCAGATGAACAAGTGACAACAGGCAAGACCTTCACTTCTACTTGTGCATATAGCACTGTCACCTCCAAGTTTGTACAAACCTCGGGTTGATAAGTAAAGCTGGTAGCCCTAGGAGTTGCAACATTCTTGTTGCAATACCTAGGCTCATTATATTGCTTCCTCTTTGATAAATTTTTCTTTCGTCATATTGAGAGCTGACACCTATGAGACTATAAGGTCTATGCATCCCAACCTCGTCGAGACAACTGTCCATGCTGAAGGGGAAAGGATGCCACTTCTGAAACTTTCCTTTGTGATAGAGAGAAATATCATGCGCAAGAGTGAGGAAACATTAGTGTTCTAGACATAACATATAATATGAAACAATCATGCTCCTTTAATGCGACGATTCTTAACCAGCATAATATTCTTCTCCTGAACCATTGCAAACTAAGGTGTGGTTTTAGGCAAGGCTCTAATAGAAACAATTGACATAACCCCACATCCCACAGAAGAGAACCTTCGAAATTGGGTCAAAACCACAATGCAAAAAACAGTAATAACATTCAGACAAAAATCATTCTTCTCCCTTATGGCTTTTGCAACATCCCATGCAATGCCAACATAATGACATGCACAACCCACCAAACCTATAGATATAGGTCCCATTATCTGAAGCATAATTCCATAAAGAATCGAGATCAACGCCTCCATCCTAAATGCAGAAAAGAAAGAATTCCCCCCCAAAATTTTGGAAAATCAGGACAATCATCTTCCCACACTGCTAGTTCCATCGAATTGTATAAACAAGAATCCTATAGACTATCTCCATATTCACTTGACTGTACGAGGAAAAGGAGAACTTCACATACCCCATATTTCTCATCCTATAGATGTTGGCGAATTCTCCTTTCAGAGTGCTCCTGCATGCAAGTTTCCAACCTCACGCCACTAGCTAAATACAACATTGGAGGAGCCATAACCAATTTACCTCATCGGTCAACCACTTTTTCCACCCAAATTCCTGAATTCTTTGATGATGGCATGCTCCATCATGCATTTCATCTTCTCCCATGTAAGAACCACCATATCTCCTCCCACTCCATCTGTCGTTAGTCTGATTGACCTCTTGTTCTGTAGGCATCCTCTTAATTGAGATAATCATGATCCGGATTGGGATCCTCAACTGGAACGCACCCCAATTGGGGTGCATCTTTACTTTATTTAAATTCTTATATAAAAACAATATTATTTTTCCTCATAAATATAATAATAAATTTTTACATATTTCATAAAATCTTACATGTTATATTGAAATATAATTTGAAGAGATGTCTAATATTTACCTAATTCATTCCCTCTTTCTAAAAACTGAAATATATATATTAAAATAATTTTAGTATTTTATTATTTTAAGAAAGAGAATAATGATCTAGATTTGAATTCATATCATTTATATATATTATATTATTATGGGTAAATAAGCTTTAACAATACAATATATATAATAGAATTTAATAAAAGTAAACATCCATGTTAGGGCTCATAGGACTCAAGGGTTGTAACTCGCTCTGATATCATTGTCATGACCCAAAATTAAAATATACAAAATAATTACATAAACAGTGCTATTAATCATTGACACAAACATTCAACTAATTTTCATAGAATTTCGAAACCATTAGCAGAGAAAACTTACCTGCAACAACGATATACCTTAATGGTGATTTGAGAGTTGTAACACTAACTGAATCATGCTGACTGCAACAAAGTTTTGGGGACGAGTCTCCACCCAACCGTAGGCTCAACTACACATAATATTTTTACATCTCGCCACTCTCCAAGCCCTCAATCAACTACAACCCGGGAATTTTTTGTCTCACAACACTCTTCTTCCAAAATAATGAATGAATGTTTTTCGTCTCCCTTTTCATCCATTAAATAGAACAAATAGTTCCAAAATGGAAAGAGACTAGAATTAAATCTGCATGCACACAATCCATGTGTCAACATGGTACCTTTCATTTATTTTCTTTTTTAATTTTTGTATTTATTTGTTTATTTTTTTTATTTTTATTATTTATTTTTATTAGTTATATATATATATATATAATATATATATATATTATATATATGTATGTATGTATGTATATATCTAATTTAATTTAATTTAATTTATATTTATATTTATTATTTATTATTTAATTTATTATTTTTCAATTTATTTATTTATTTTCAAACGAAAACAACTTTCATTCTTCATTAATCAAATGAGAAATTTCATATGGCTTTATAAACCTCATAAACCAAAGAGAAGTAGGCAAATCATTGAATTAGACCAACACAAGACCAAAGAAGCAGAGAGGAAATCACTAAGAATTATCACCGGAAACACCAGAAAAAGACATAGAAGGCCAAGATAGAGAAGAAAAGATAGACCAGTCTAAGGAGCAAAGGCATCCCCAAAATAAGTAAAATAGAGAATCAAAAAGAGAAGGAGCCAGCTTCCCGTACAATGCAATCAACCCGGAGCTCAAAAAACATAAAACTAGGAAAAAGAATGATCCCTCTCTTAGATAGAACATCAACAACCAAATTTTTCTCTCTGTACACATGCATGAAGGAGATATCAGAGAAGGAGGAACAAAGAGCCTTGACATTGACCATCCAATGGTGAAGCGAAGGAACCTCCAAAGAATTTTTCCCCTGCAACCAATCTATGACCACCTTAGAGTCTCCAGTGACCCTAAATGAATCAATGGCCAACCACACCACATTTTGGAGAATTCCCCATAGCGTCACTATCTCAGCCCGACTGTTATTTCCTCTGCCACCATTCCATAAGAAATTATATTCCCTACTATGATAGAGACGGATAAGAGCCCTGCGTCCACATGAACAATCAATAGAGGCCCCATCGAAGAAGCCCAAAGGAAAATGATCGCCCAAATCCATGAATAGAATAGAACGTCGTGGAGATGAGGGGAACCATAAACCAATTTATGGAAAATGCCCGACAATTTTAACGCTGGTAGATTGGAAATCATAAGCAACATTCTAAAAAATAGAGGCGTTTCTAGAATGCCAGATAACCCAAAAACATATAAGGGCAGAGCACGAAATGGCCTCTATTCCAATTTCCAATATAATAGACAATCCAAGATGGAAGACCAAATCCTATCAACCCTGATTTTCAACAAAACTACCACATGCTCCCATATAGACTTGGCATGTGGGCATCCCAGAAACAGATTTGTGATATCCTAAAAAGTAGAGCAACAAAAATGGCATCAGCCCGACCTGTTATAGCCCTTTTTCATCAAATTTTCCCAAGTCAAAATGTGATTGAAAATATCCAACCAAGAAAAGCACTTGATCTTTAAGGGAGCTTGCCATCTCCACATAGCCATAGTCCACTCGTCATTAGGGTAGGAACAAGGGGAACCAGAGATGTATGTATACATTTCACTAGCAACAAGATCTCTATCAGCGAAACATCCACCCTAGACAAGAGAATCAAATCTCTCAAACAACACGATCCCTGACTCGATGAGTTTTAGCCTATAGGAATCTCATTCGACTTCGAAAGCCACATTGATACCCAAATCCCAAGAATGAGGCCAAGTAGAGGAGGGAAGTTGATTAGGGAAACGATGCTTAAGATCACCAAGGTGGCGAATACCCATACGGTGGGGGGAGAGGATGATTTGTGGGGATAAAGTATGGTCACCAAACATGACTTTAATAACATCCATTCCAATAAGGATCTTGTCACTGTTACCTGCAATCCACCTGAGGTTTCCACAACACCAAGATCTAGTAGCCATGAAGCTACTCCAAATATATGATTTCCTCTGCTTGAATGGGGCTCTCGCAACAACCAATTCTTCCAAACTTTGTTGCAGGAGGTATTTATCCAGGATGATTCGACTCCAAATACCTTGCTCATTAAAACCCCTCCAAATATTATGAGTGAGAAGAGTTATATTGAAACATTTCATATCCCTCATATCCCACCTACCAACATCTAAAGGCGAGTGGTTGAATCTAGCTTGACCATGTGAATTTTTCTTGAAGTTCCTGTTCTGAACCACAAAAACTTGGCTATAATAGCATTAATTTTATCAATTATTGTCGAAGGCACAAGAAAAAGGTGCATCCAAAACACAAAGATGCCTTGAATGACTCATTTTATCATGATCACCCTTCCTCCAAGGGTCATCCACCTATGATCCCATTGAGATAGCTTCTTCTAGATTTTAATAACTAGCCACTCTCAATCCAAAATGCTATAGTTTTTAGGCTTGAGGAAACAACCCAAATATTTGAACCCAAATGATAGAGAAATAATTTTAATCCCAAATAGGGTTGCAATTTGTTGGCTGACCACTACATCCTCCCCATCAATGATAAGCTTAGTGTTATCTTTATTAATAACAAGTCTAGAGGCCCTTCCGAATTGAGTTAAAATTTGATGTAAAGTTTCCCATGCAGAAAGATTAGCAGCTCCAAAACAAAGGACATCATCCATAAAAGGTAAGTGAGTGGTTGAGATAGTGGAAGAGGCCCTACATCCAGAGATATTACCCCTGAATTTAGATGTACTTACACTTCTGCTAAACGAGTCCATTACCAAGATAAAAAGTAATAGGGAGAGAGCACATTCTTGTCTCAAACCCCTATATATTTTAAGGAAATCTATAAGGAACCCGTTGATTAAAACTGCCATTGATGTCGACGTCACACATGCCATTATCCATCTCACATGCTGAAAGGGAAACCTAATTTTATAAAGAACTAGTTGCAGGAATTCCAATCTATTCGATCATATGCCTATAGAAGATCTATTTTCTATTGGCATTATGATACAGGTGTTGTCCTTGATGGAAACTCACTCAGATGAAAGATCACAGTACAACAGGTTAACAACAAGGAATTACAAATCAGACTACACAGAATGAAGAAAGAGAGGCATACTCAGGTTCACCTTGACCAAGCTACGTATACATGCAGGTTCACTAACCACAAGTAATGTATACATACACACACACTTTCACAAAAGGAAAAGCGTGTATACCTTGGAAAACTAAGTTTTTGGTCCGTGGTATTTGGTCCATGGTATTGGTCTAAGGTATTTGGTCCGAGGTATTGACCCTAGGTATTTGGTCCAAGGTATTGGTCGTAAGTGGTTTTGGTCCATGGTATTGAGAAAGGCTTAAAAATATAAAAGGAGGAGAATATCATTAGGCTAGGTATGCAAGTATCGAATATTTGATGAAGTGTGAGATCTAGTATGCAGGTTATTGGATTATTGTGTTGTGCTTGATCTAAACCAAGGATGAACCTTAGTGATTGATGAAGGATAACATCTAATGATGGATCAAGATCTAAAGGCTTGAAATGAATTATCATTATGTGGTTTGATCATGTATAGTCTAGATCTGAATACTGATGCATGTGTTATTCTATAAATATAATGATTTGGGTATAACTGAAGTTTGGAATAGCTACATAATTATGAATTAATATTTGCAGATGTATACGTTGGTTAGCTTTAAGAAAAGCATGTATACACATAGGTTCGACACATGGAAGTAGCGTATATCTTATAAAGTATGTTTCAGCTGTTTCTGTTTGCTGTTGCAAAGTTTTGGGTTCTGGTTTGGTTTCTAGTTACTGTATTCTGGTGACAATATTCTAAATGATCAGATTGATTGCGGTTCAATGATGGGTTGTGAAAGTTATTTATTGATTCGGTATTCGGTAATGGTTGATTTAGAAAGTGATGATTGAGTCTCAGTGATTGGTTGATGCAAATGTATTTAATGATTGAATTGCAGTTATGATGTAGTTGATGGATCTAGTCTGAAAATTTATGAAACGTGGTCCTTGGAAGAAGAATGAAGGTCATAGCCTTCTATAGGTCGCCGCCTATGTACTAGTAAACATATCGGCTAGTACAAGAGTTAGGGGGTTGTAGCTCCCTTCTAGTAGAAGCTGGAGAACAAGAGAAGGTTGTAACCTTCTACAGGTAAGATTGTAACCTTCTGGTTAAAGTTCAATGCATGATAAATTAGGTAAATCAAAAGTTCTCTGCATATATGTTGGTTGCTTTAAGTATAGTCACATATACACACTAGTTCACTTAGCTGAAGTAGCATATACGAATATGTTTGGGAAATCAAATTATTGATCTAATAATATTGATTTACCCCCCCTCTCAGTATTATTTCAAACAATTGGTATCAGAGCAGGTCCTTCAGAAGAAGCTTGATCGCTTGAAGGGAGATCCATCATCATGAGTAATCAAGAAAGCATGGGATCCATTAGACCACCAATCTTTGATGGGAGAAACTTTGTTTATTGGAATATAAGAACCACAACCTATCTACAATCTCTTGGAACAGATGTATGGGAAATCGTGGAAGGAGGATATACATTTCCATAAAAAATTCCTAAAGATACGACAGGTAAAAAGCAATATGAAACCAATGCTAGGGTTGTCAATACATTATTGGGAAGTCAGTCACAATTAGAGTCTGTCAAAGTTATGTAGCTCAAATTAGCCAAATAAATATGGGACAAAATCATTCTAAGCTACGAAGGAGACTCTTAGGTAAAATGTGCTAAACTACAAACTCTCAGAATTCAATATGAAACTCTTAATATGCGCAATGATGAAAGTATATCTAGTTACTTCTTACATATAGATGAGGTTGCTAATTGTATGAATAATCTGGGTGAAGAGATAAAGGAAGTTACCTTAGTTGAGAAAGTTTTAAGATTCCTGTATGCTAAATTTGAATCAAAAGTATTTGCCATAAAAGAAAAACAAGATCTACAGACTATCACTATGACACAACTGCACAGAATCTTAACTGCCTTTGAGATGAGAAAAGGAGGCCCATTAGATATGAGAGAAGCCACATTTAAAGCTTCAGCAAAAGGAAATGAAGAACTCAATGAATCATGAAATATTTTAGAAGAAGAAGATGAAGTAGACTTTGTTAAGAAGCTTCAACGGGGTTCCAGAAGATTTAGAGGTAAACTACCCTTCAAATGTTTTGCATGTGGTAGAGTCAGTCATTATGCTGCCAATTGTCCTCATAAAGATAAATATGATAAAGGGAAGGAATCTACAAAATGGAATAGAAAACAAAGTGTAAGTAAAAAGAGTTACTATACTCATGAAGATAGTGATGGTTTATCAAATAGTGATGAAAATGATACTAGTAATGACTATAGACTTCTAATGGCTTATGATGATGATAAGTTTTGGGATGCTTTATAAGAATATGACCTTCATGAAGAAATATCTAAACTCAAAATCTATTTAGAATAAAAGAATATGATTATAGATACTTTGTCATGCCAACTTGCTAAAAAAGAAAAACACAATGAAAAACTAGAATGTGAAATTGTGGGTCTAAGAAAGAATCTTGAGAAAACAAAATCTCTCAATCTTAGATTTGCTAAAGGATCAGAAACCTTAAATGAAATTATCAAAGTGTAGAGTTCTCCTCTGATAAAGACAGGTCTTGGATATACTGAAGAAGCATCTCAATCACAGAAGCTGTCAACCTCCACTAAAAGCTATCTTGATGCAGCAAAGAACAATGAATAGTATGACAATCATCAGCAAGGGCATAATGCAGATCACAAGGTAAATCAGGCTCATTTTGCTTCAAGGATTAATAGAAGCCACAACCAACCTTAGGTAAATCATACTCAATTTGCTTCAAAGATGAATATCAATAGAAACTACAATCACCAGGTCAATAGATTTGATAATCGCAGGAACTTCTTTAATGGTAAATGTTTCTCATGTCATAATTTTGGACACAAAGTTGCTTAATGTGTTGCTTACAAAACCATCATGACTAGAGAAGCACAAAATCAAAGGAATGTGACAGGGATCAAGACAAGTTCCTATCATAACTTTTATCTTCCTGAAAGTGAAATAGAATGCTCAATCTATGACAACTTTGGCCATGAAGAATTTGAATTCAAGAGCAAATTTTGGCAAACATCTCAAAAGGAGAAAAATCCATTAAATCCAAAGATATGGAGAAGGAAAGAACCTCAAACAGAAAAATGTGGTATAGCCTTGTATGCAGAAGGATAAGAAAATTAGTGGCACATCGACAGTGGATGCTCAAAACACATGATAGGTGACAATGAAAAAATTCACTCATATAATGCCTTAGAAAAGGAAAATATTGTCTCATTTGGAAACAAAACTCCTGTTGTCATAAAAGGTAAAGGCTCTATTTTCTTGAAAGAAAAGGTTAAAGCTAGGAATGTTATGTATGTAGATAGTCTAAAGCATAACCTGTTGAGTTAGTCAAATGTGTGATCAAGGAAATGAAGTGGTGTTTCGATCAAACGGATGTGCTGTTCGTGAGTTTGATACAGGAGAAACCGTGATCAAAGGTACAAGAAATCCAAACAACTTATAAATACTCAAGGGAGGACAACAATAGTGCTATCTAAGAAAAAATGATGAAAACTGGCTATGGCATAGAAGATTGGGACATCTAATCTTTTCTCAAATAAGAAAAGCATGCAGATTCCAGGTTGTTTGTGATCTTCCAGATATCAACATTCCTGAAAATACAATATGCAAACCATGTCAATTCAGTAAGCAAACCAGATCTCACTTCATTGAAGAAGAAGGGTCAACTAGTAATCCTCTTGAACTTGTTCATACTGATTTATGTGGACCATCAAGGAAAAAGTCACCTCGTGGAGAAGAATACTTTATTTTGTTCATTGATTATTTTTCCAGAATGTGTTAGATAGGTCTTCTAAAGCATAAAGATGAAGCCTTTGAAAATTTCAAAGCCTTCAGAGCTTTGGTTGAAAATGAATAAGATCGCAAAATCAGATGCCTCAGATCTGATCGAGGAGGGTAATTTACCTTGGATGAGTTATTTTACTTTTGTGAATAACATGGAATGAAAAGGCAGTTCTCCACCACAAGGAATCCACAACAAAATGGAGTGGTAGAAAGAATGAACAAAATTGTTCAACAAATAGCTCGAGCTATGCTAGATGAATCTGGAACTCTTGCAACCTTCTGGGGTGAAGATGCATTCACTGTCGTAACTATTCTCAACCAAGCAAATGTTTGGGCAAACAACACTCAAACTCCACATGAACTTTGGTATGGTAAGAATCCTACTGTAAAATACTTTAAAACTTTTAGAAGCAAATGTTATATCAAAAGGACTGATGAAAAACTTGGAAAGTTTAAGCCCAGAGCAGATGAAGGTATTCTTCTTGGTTACTCTTCCCGAATTAAAGTATATAAATGTTATAATAAAAGACTTGGGAAAATTGTTGAGGGTATTGATGTTGTAGATGATGAAGCATGCAAAAATCCAAAACAGATAAAAACCGAAGATTATGATAATGAAGAAGATGGGTATTATTTTCCCACATCAAATCACAATGAATCTGAAGAAGAAACCAATGAAGCACTGGAAGAAGAGATAATGGTAGAAGAAAAGACTTCATCCAAGTATGTTCAGAAAAATCATCTAGAAACTCATATTTTAGGGGAAAAAGAGGCAGGTGTACAAACAAGAAGAACTATTACAGAAACCTCAAGCTATCTAACATTACTATCCTCCACCAAACCTCAAAATGTAAATGAAGTATGCAAAGATGAATGTTGGGTCAAGGCCATGAATGAAGAACGTGAGAAAATTGAAAAGAATAATACCTGGGAATTAGTTCCTAGACCTAATGATAAGAATATCATAGGAACTAAATGGATATTAAAAAACAAGTTGAATGAAAATGGAGAAGTTATTAGAAATAAGGCTAGACTTGTTTGTAAGGTGTATGCTCAACAACAAGGTATGGATTTTGAGGAAACTTTTGCACCTGTTTCTATACTTGAAGCCATAAGGATGTTTCTTTCTCTTTCTAGCTTTCAGAAATTAAAAGTATACCATATGGATGTAAAATCTGCTTTCCTTAATGGAGATTTAGAAGAAGAAGCCTGTATTGAACAACAAGAAGGATTCATTCTTGGAAATGATGCAAAACTTGTATGAAGACTCAGAAAAGCTCTCTATGGTCTAAAATAGGCTCCAAGGGCATGATATTACCGCCTTGAAAAATATCTACACCAACAGGGTTTTTCAAAAGGGTCAGCAGATAACAATCTATATACAAAGATTAACACTGATAAATTGCTAATAATTGTTGTTTATGTTGATGATATCATTTTTGGTAGCAATGAAGAATCCATGAGTCAAAATTTTACTTCAGTGATACAGCAAGAATTTGAAATGTCCTTGCTTGGTGAACTTACCTATTTTCTTGGTCTACAAGTTCAACAAAATAAAGATGGTATTTTTCTTTCACAAACCAAATATCTCAAATAGATCTTGAAAAAGTACGAAATGGAAGATTCTAAACCTGTATGTACCCCAATGGTAATAGGATGCAGTCTCAGCTCAAATGATGAATCAACAATAGTACATCAACCAACTTATAGATCCATGATTGGCAGTCTGCTTTATCTAACAAGTACCCGGCCTGACATCAAGCATGCAATAGGAATAGTTGGAAGATTCCAATCAAATCCAAAGGAATCACACCTTTAGATGGTCAAAAGGATTTTCAAATATCTTCAAGGAACAAATAAATTTGGTTTATGGTATCCTAGAGATACAGATCTTACACTTCATGCATATACAGATGTAGATTGGGCAGGACGTATTGATGACAAAAAAAGCACTAGTGGTGGTGCATTCTCTATGGGTTCTAGGTTAGTGTCTTGGTTCAGCAAGAAACAAAGTTCCATTTTGTTATTTACAGCTGAATCAGAATATGTGGCTACTGCATCTTGTTGCACACAACTAATTTGGATGATGCAAACATTGCAAGACATTCAGATCACATGTACTCCACCCATCTCCATTCTATGTGATAATAGAAGTGCCATCAGTATTTCAAAGAATCCAATCCTGCACTCCAAGACCAAGCACATACCCATCAAATACCATTTTCTACATGAACAAGTGCTTGAACAAAAGGTCAAATTGGAATATGTTCCCTCCAAAGAACAGGTTGTTGATATATTCAGTAAACCACTGCCCAAAGAGACATTTGAATATCTCAAACAAAAGCTAGGAGTAGTTGTTACATCATCCTGCTGTTAAATCAAACTTTTTAGAGAAAAGTGATTATACATGTGTTTCCTAAAGTGAAGTCGCATACACACATAGGTTTCTATGGGTCAAGGAGTGTATATGTTTTTCAGGCAAGAAAAACAGTGGGGCAGGCTCTGATATGGGTTCTCTTATTAATATTGATGATATGCTTTGTTCATTAATTTTATCTGACTAATAAAGATGCCTTGATCTTTGACCTGTTAACAATTCACAGGTAGCACCGATTCAGGGGGAGCATTAGCATTCATGTACATTCAACATTGTTGGCATTATGGTTGCTGAGTCCAACTATGGCTTCAAATATTTATACCATTGGCTGCTTAAGTCATGTAAAAGTCTAGGGCGTGATATATCTTATCATACATTTGAATGGGTCCTCTTGGACAAATGATATAATTTATATCCCCACTTTACATGGGATGGATGATGTAATGTTTCTTGCTTTTGTCATGTATAAACAATTGGTATATCCCCCATAGAAAATTTTAGGGGCGAATGTTCGCCCTTTGGCGAAATTAAGGGGTTTTAAATTTTTAGTGGGGTGAATATTTTGTATCATAGTACATTTTTACAAATCACCTCAAATAGCCCACCTTATTTTTAGGGAGAGGGTAAAAAAGGTAAATTTAGCCCTTGAAATTAAGAGTTACAACCTTCCATTCGCCCATTTTCACGAATAGGTTTTATTTAAGTGAATCCATTCGCCCATTTTCAAGAATATGCTTTATTTAAGTGAATCCTATGGGCCAAATACCATATTTATAAAAGAGGTATGGTAAATTAATAAAAATATAAATAAATGAGATGTATGGTAAATAAATAAAACTTTTTTTATATTTACTCCATAAGTCACCTTATATACATACAAGGGTGTAAAGAAATAAAAATATAAGTAAAGTGGAGGTATGTTAAATAAATAAAAATATCAATAAACTAGACGCATGGTAAATAACTAAAACCTCTTTTTATATTTAGTCCATAACCCTAGTTCTATTTATGAAGGCTCAAGAAAGAGGTTTTATTTAACTGAATCCTATGGGCCAAATACCATATTGGTTAAAGAGATATGGTAAATTAATAAAAATATAAATAAACGAGAGGTATGGTAAACAAATACAATTTTTTTTTATATTTACTCCATAAGTCACCTTATATTTAAGAACACTCAAAAAATGCATTATATTTAGGTGAAACCTATGGGCAAAATACTATGGGACAAATACCATGGAATAGATTGTTATTAATACCATGCAAAAAAACATTATTAACCCTAATATTAGTATTAATAAAAATAAAAATGGCATATGGTATTGACTCATGGTATTCACCAAAATGGCACATGGTATTGACCCATGGTATTCACCTAGAATGTAGCCTATTCAAATGGGGGAATTAAACCATCATAGATCCATCTTTACTCTGGTTCTATTGACCCCCGAGAGGTATCAAATATCGTGATATGCAAACTAGCATAGAGTGAAAAAATATTTGATCAAGAGTAAAAATGGATGTTGTAATTTAATGCGTGTTAAACATTTTAGCTTGGTTGAAACAAAAAATAAAATAAAAATCAACTATTAATTTTATTAATTTTAATAAATTATTAAAAGTAATTTTGAAGCTCTAGGTTTATGATAACCGATGGTAATACCAAGATCTTACAAGCTTTTATAATTGGGTAAAATATTCGCCATTCCTGGTGAGAGATTGGCCAAAAAAGTATATATACATATTATATTATTGATAAAATCGCCTTCCATTTTTCCTATATACCATGGACATTCGCCCATTTATTATACTTATAAATTTAGGGGGGGGTTCTTAAAATTTTCCTTGATATCCCCACTTGGTTGGGTGGATGAGTCAAATTTGGTATATCCCCACTTTGTTGGGAGATGGATGTATGTATGAGTCATTGGTGATAGGAAGGTCATTGGTGATGTATGTATAGAGTCATGTTATTCTTTTAGAAAAATATTTTTGCAGACTTTGCTTATGCTCAGGGGGAGCATGGACTCAATCATGGGAGCTCAATCAGTACACTTCAACATATCAGAGAATTCAATATGTACTCAGGGGGAGCATGACTAGCATAATGTATGTCAAAGGGGGAGCATGACCCTTTGCCCTTGATGTCAAAAGAGGAGAGTGACTTGGTGTTGTTGTTTCCATCAAGTCCAAAGAGGAAGATTGTTGGCATTATGATACAGGTGTTGTCCTTGATGGCAACTCACTCAGATGAAAGATCACAGTACAATAGGTTAACAACAAAGAATTACAGATCAGACTACACAAAATGAAGAAAGAGAGGTATACGCAGGTTCACTTTGACCAAGCTGCATATACACGTAGGTTCTCTAACCACAAGTAGCGTATATGTACACATGCACTTTCACAGAAGGAAAATTGTGTATACCTTGGAAAACTAAGTTTTTGGTCTGAGGTATTTGGTCCATGGTATTTTTATCCATGGTATTGGCCCAAGGTATTTGGTCCGAGGTATTGACCCTAGATATTTGGTCCAAGGTATTGGTCCTAAGTGGTTTTGGTCCATGGTATTGAGAAAAGCCTAAAAATAGAAAAGGAGGAGAAGATCATTATGCCAGGTGTGCAAGTATTGAATATCTGATGAAGTGTGAGATCTAGTATGTAGGTTATTGGCTTATGGTGTTGTGCTTGATCTGAACCAAGGATGAAACTTAGTGGTTGATGAAGGATAAGATCTAATGATGGATTGGGATCTCAAGGCTTGAAATGAATTATCATTATGTGGTTTGATCATGTATAGTTTAGATTTGAATATTGACGCATGTGTTATTCTGTAAATATTATGATTTGGGTATAACTGAAGTCTGGAATAGATGTAGAAATATGAATTAATATTTGCAGATGTATATGCTGGTTGGATTTAAGAAAAGCAGGTATACACACAAGTTTGACACATGGAAGTAGCGTATAACTTATAAAGTATGTTTTAGTTATTTCTGTTTACTGTCGCAGAGTTCTAGGTTCTGGTTACTATATTCTGGTAACAGTATTCTGAATGATCAGATTGATTGTGGTTTAACAATGGGTTATCAAAGTGATTGATTCATTTGGTTGTGGTTGATTCAGAAATTGATGATTGAGTCTTAGTGATTGGTTGATGTAGATGTGTTTGATGATTGAATTGTAGTTATGGTGTAGTTGATGGATCCAGTCTGAAAATTTATGAAACGTGGTCCTTGGAAGAAGAAAGAAGGTCGTAGCCTTCTATAGGTCGCTGCCTACGTACTAGTAAATATATGGCTAGTACAAGAGTTAGGGGATTGTAGATCCCTTCCAGTAGAAGCTGGAGAATGAGAAAAGGTTGTAACCTTCTACAGGTATAAGCCTATGTATTGGTATAAGTCTGCACCAGTACAAGATTGTAAACATATTTTCTTATTATTAAAAGAAGACAAAGACGACAATAGCAGGTGGTTTTCACCCACATTGGGTTTCCACCTTATATCTTGGTGTTCATGTGTGTTGCTTATGTGTGATGCTTTATTCTGCTTTTACTGCATTATTTAATAAATCTCTGATATACTGGTTAAAGTTCAATGCATGATAAATTGGGTAAATCAAAAGTTCTCTGCATATACACTGGTTGCTTTAAGTACAATCGTGTATACACACTAGTTCACTTAACTGAAGTAGCGTATAAAAATCTGTTTGGGAAATTAAATTATTGATATGATAATACTGATTCACCCCCCCTTCAATATTATTTCCAACATTTTCAAGAGGCATGTGTTTTACTTGTTTGATTTGACTGGGTGTATGCACTCTTGGGCAATTGCAACAACATCTTGAATTTTTTTGTTAGGAAGAAAACCAAATTGCTCTAGACATATATATGGAGAAGTGATTTTCTTAACTCGGTTAGATATAATTTTAGAAATCAATTTGCATACAGAGTTGCATAGAGAAATAGGTTTAAATTCTGAAAAGCAGCAATAATTTGATTTCTTTGGAATTAAAGCAAGGAAGGTAGCTTTATAGCACTTGATATATATCCGAATGTACGAGATTATTCTACCACTTACATCGTTTGGATGAGCTCCTTTTCTGAAACAGGGCAGTCCATAAGTCTGATTTCCTCCTCGTTGTCATCTTGGATATATGTTTACCATTTTGACTTTTTCTAGGATATGGTCCTCCTCCTGTTCTTTGAATTGTAGTTTGAAGTAGTTATAAGCCTCTTGTTGAATGTCCTTAAGAGAGGAGAGTTTTCTTCCTTCAACATCCATGATTTGCCAAATTGTGTTTTCAACCTTGTGTTTAGATGTTGTTATGTGGAAAAATATTGTGTTTTGGTCCCCTCCTTTGATCCAGTCTATCTTGCTCTTAAGGCACCATTCATACTCTTGGGATTTGAGGATCTTGTTCTTCTTTTCCATGAGCTCTATATTTGATTTTTTTTGATGTTTAGAAAAGAAATAAGGAATTGTTGGATCCATAAATGAAGCCAGATCTTGTTCAATCTTCAATTGTTCCTTTAAATGTGCCACATTGTGTCTTATAATCGAGACCTGAGTTTTACCCTTAAGTCTCTTTAGTTTACAATTGCAAGACTCCATTTTCGATATGTATTCAAGACTAATAAGAATATTCCTGGACTGAGAAACTAAGTCCTTAAAATGCTTCTCTGCAATCCAATTGTGATTAAATTTAAAAGGCAGGGAGTTTTGATTCTCAGCACCCCTCCATTTTATCGAAATAGAATGGAGATCAGAGACTTCAAAGTAGAAGGATGTGGCTTCCAGGTCTTCCATATGCATGGTCACGGACAAGTGGACTAAGAATCGATCAATCCTTTTGGTGACCCCTTCAGCATCGGACCTCCCATTGCTTCATGAAAGACGAAGTGGATGAGGAGCAATGTCCTTAAGCAATTTTTGGTTGAATAATTACTTGAAGTACCCAATAAGGGGATCCAACCTCGCTTTTTGTCCCCAACATTCAGTGGCATCCATAATGAGGTTCAAGTCCCCAACAATAATCAAATGTTCAAGGTATAGGAGGCCACTTTTGTCGATTTTTTCCCTGAATGATTTTCTATTAGAGTAGGGTCTGCATATGTTAAGGATTATGATCCTCTGAATCATCCCTAGAACATATCCAGTTAAAATTATTCTAGCCTATGATTTATATGCTTTGAAGGAATTTTTTTTGGATTCCAAAAGGTTTCCAATCCTCTAGAATTTCCTGTGGAGTTAGTGGCAAAAGAAATCCATTGAGGACACATTTTCAACAAAATTTCAAATGCCCTGTCATTTGAAATCATAGTTTCTTGCAGAAGGATAAGGTTCGTAGTCTTTAACTTTATCCAACATAGAAGGGATCTAGAAGTTTGGGGAGATCCTAGTCCCCTAATGTTCAAGGACATTATTTTTATCATAAAGAGCATGAGCCAGGGAACTCTTCTCTAAGGTCCTGACTATCTTTGTTACTCCCAATAGAGTGTCCTTTTGAGATAGGCCTTGGATCAAAGGGAGGATATAAAGTCTCCTCCAAAGTCTCAAAGAAATGATCATTCAACTCAATCCCCACATCTCCAAATAGTTAGACATTTTTGTACTTAGTCTCCTTTTTCCTTCTGCTAGGAGGATTTTTAATCCCTTGTGCTTGGGGTTTCTTTTTACTTTTTTCCTGAAAAAATGTCCTCATAATTGATAGGGGTTCTAGGCTCATTGGAGAGGCTCCATAAATTCATTCCATATCAACATTCAGAGAGCGAGGAGTTGTATCTGTTGTTATATCAGACGTTAATCGAATTGGGGAAAGTAGAGATACTTTCCCAAGTGACCTATCTTCCCAATCATGCTGGGGGGGCGATAACTTGGGAGATTTCCATTCTCAAAGTTGATTTTGTCCCTTCCCTGTAGAAACCAACATCTAATTTTTCTGCTGGGATGACTTTGGGAGTAGAGTCTGTTGGATGGGCGATGTGTGGGGAGAAACAACTTGAGGGAATGTGAGTTAGAGTACCCATAAGACCCCACCTGATTACTCTGCCTATAGGGAAATCTATTATCTCTAGTAGAATTCCAGTTTGACATATTACTACCTTCCTTCATTCAAAGAGGACAAGAGGCCACGAGATGCCCAGTCTTTTTGAATCCAATGCATTTGAAATTAATACCCTAGAAGTCGATCTGTTGTCTAATTGAAAAAGTGCCCTAGAAAATATCTATAGTTTGGGGAAGGCCCTCTGAAATATCAACCTCCACCAAGAACCAGACTTCCCTTTTGTCAAGAAAATTGATACAACCCTCATCAACATAATAGACTTTACCATTCTTACTTGTAATCATCGAGATAGTCTTCTTTGACTAGAGTTCCAATGGAAGGCCAGGTAATTTTTCCCACACATTTTTTCTTTTAGGGTGTTCCAAAACAGGATCAAAGTCAATATTGCATTTTTGCAAGATTAGGAAGCCACGACCCTTAACCCATGGAAGTTCCAAAATTTTGTTTACGTCCTCCTCTGACAAGAAATGGAAACTAAATCAACCATTTATAAGGGCGTTGAATTTTGGCCTGTAACCTAAGAGAGAAAACCAACTTCTCTATGTCCATTGTTTCATCTGCGCACTGTTGTATGAGGCAAACTCCCATCGCACCAGGACTTGCTTTTCTAGCCTAACAACATTATCCTAGAAATTGTCAACCCCCAATATTAATTTATGGATATCATCTTGTGCCTTAATTGGCTTTCGGTTCTTGTGTTTTCCCTTACGAGATTGAACAACTTCCTTTGATAATAGGTCTTCATATTGTTCCTGCCCATTTCCTGTTCAACTACCTGCTATTTTGAAACTCCGTTCCTACCCGCCAATTCTTTTTCCACGGTGATGGTGAGGCCAATAAGTTCTTCGATGTTTTAGATTTGGTCAAAGAAGCTTTGTTGGGAGTCCATGTGGATAGATGACTTGGAATTTCCAATGGCTTCTATTTGAATAGTAAAGGAACCACCACTCAGAGGGAAATATTTTTCACTTCTCCAATGGGATTGGTTTATTCCCCCAATGCTGCCTAATATGGGAAAACCAAATGTACAATAAAGCATAGGCTATGAAGCTCTCCAAGACATAGTAGCCTGACACTGTGATTATGATATTTTGACACTGAGATTAGGATGGAAAATTACGTTGCCATAAAAGCCAAATTTTCAACAAAGCATAGGCCACATAGCTCCCCAAGATGTAGTAGTTTGACACTATGAATAGAATGGAAAAATCAACAGGTACAAGGAAACTTTTTGTAGAAAAACTTATTTGTTTGAAAAGCTATGAATTGGGATGAACCTAGTAATTTTGACTTAACATTTTTCTTAATTTAACTTTTGTTTATTTTATAATATATTTTTACTCTTTATTAACTTCACTTATTCTTACTATTGTTTATTGTTTATTTTTATATAATATTTTTTAAAACTTATTATTTATTATTTTATTTATTACTATTATTATAATTTCTTCTTTACTTATTATTTATTCGCTATTATTATCTTTTCTTTATTATTTATTGTTTATTTATTTAAATATTAATATGATTTCATCTATTATTATTATTATTATTATATTGGGGTTGTTACAATAATAATAATAATAATAATAATAATAATAATAATAATAATAATAATAAAATTAACTAAATATTTTGCCTCGGTCAACTTACATAAAAATAAAAATAAAATAAAGTAAAACAAAAAAAATAACAATTATAATTATTAATAATTAAACCAACTTAGATCCATCTTAACTCTGAATCTATCAAGCGCTATGAGGGATCTAATTTCTTGAGGTCCAAACCCCTTTTAGAGTGAAAAGAGATTTAATCTCCCTCATCTCTTAGTAGATCTCAACTTAAGATGGATCTAACCTGGTGGTATGACCTATGGTATTATAATAAAGCTTATTTACAAGTTCAAAATATCTATAGCAAAGTAGAGTGAATCTTCAAACTTCATAATTTTGTTGCATGTTTATATGTATGTATATATGTATAGCTCATATATTAATTCTTTTTATAACTAGCATGACTATATAAATTAAATGGTTTATAAACATTGATAGTTATAAAAACACTTATGTGTCATTTAAATTATATAACGTTTAAATTTTGTAATGCCAAGATACAATGGAAGTAGCAAACACATTACATAAAATTTGATACGAAAAATGATTTGGAAACCCTTGATTTCATCTATTAGATTGTGTATATGATAAAGAATATTCTTAGATTACTTAAATCTAGAGCATCCATACATTCCTATTTTCTAAATAATTGAAATTTTGGAAATCCTATTAAGCAATAAAGCATGCCTAGGAGCATTTAAAATAAATTTATAAGTTAGCTGATTTTTTATGATTTTTCTTTGATCTTGGCAATGTAAAGTGTAAGTATTTTGATTCCTATAGGTGTTTACCAACTATTGAATTTATATGGATGTGCTAGTATTTATTCCAATCGTCAATAATTTTCGAGTTAACTTTCTTCGAATGGTCTCATATTCTAAGGAGAAGTCTAAATGTTGTTTTATGTTCAAGTCTAAGTATAAATGTTTTGTGTGTTCTAAGCTCAAGTGGTTAGGTGGATTGTTTGTTCTCCTATCCAACCAGGCTCAATTCCTACAAATGACAAGGTGGCCTATTATGATAAGGCTAGAAGGGTAGGTTCCCCTTGGGATAAGGGTTCCACTCTCGTAGGACCAGTGATATCTCGTTCCTTGCTAATTCATAAGTTATTGGTATATCTATCTTGTAAACTATTGGATATATTCTTAGGTTATAGTGGCAACCAATGGGTTTGATTGTGGGCTTGACCTAAATCACTCCAATAAGTTAATGATTCCCATGTTAAAAATAAAAGTCTAAATTATGTGCTTTTTATTTTTTAAGTAATCATTATCGAAGTATGAGGTACACAGTTGATAGTGAAAATGGAAATTTATCATTATTTGATTAATTTGTAATTTCAATTATTTTTATAAAATTTTCAATAAATTATGAGTAAAACAGTCTAAAAATATATCTAAAAAAGATTGAAAACCTAAAACATTTAAACTATGCAATGTTTAAATGCTCAAAATATCAAATTAACTTTGTGTAACATGACTTTTCTCATCAAACCAAACTTTCTCTTATTACTATTTAATTAAAGAAATGTCCTAGGAAGATGGCTCTAAGGTGTGAATAAATTTCTGGGGTTCTTCGTTGGTTTCTTTTCTTCGCTAAGGTTTCCACATATTCCCTAGTCTGAAGCAACTAGGCGCTTGTTACAATGGTTTCCATATGTCATTCCCTAGTTACTTCCTTTGCTTTTCTATCTTCTAGCACCCTTTTTTTTCCCTTTCTTAGCATATTAGTATTTATTCTAATTGTTTAACGATACAACTCACCACAGAGTAGGAGCTGGTGGATTTTGACAATAGTCTAAATTGCAAGAACGTTTTTAGAGACCAATGGGATTAGAAAAAGGGTCTCTCCTTAGAGGGTTCTCTAATTGTTACAACAAACATGGGGAAGCCATCTGTCCCATCTCTCAAATGATTATAGGATCTATGGTGTGAATCACAACAAGTGGAGGTTATTCAGATCACGGTCTTATATAAGCCAAATCCTAGTGTTGCATTAGTGTTTAATGGCCATACCTTGACTCCCCCAAATTATCTTTTTGTTTTCAATCATGCAATTCCTCTCCAAAACCTTGATGAGCAAAAGGCTTTGGAAAATTATTGTGGAGGAAAAAAATGTATCAGGCATAAGTCTATGAAAGTTTCAATGATGGTTGATAAGGGTATTAGCTTGGAGGAACTTCCACATATTATGAAGAAAAACTTGATGGGTCACTTATGTGGAAAGTTGGCTAGAGAGAGTTCCTTGAAGAAATGGCTGGAGAATTCTTGGAAGCCTCTGCTTGGATATGTTCCAGTTTTGCACCTCTTAGCCTGGGTTGGCTCTTCTTCAAATTTGTTTGAAAAGTTGATTGCAACATTGTATTCAAAGCTTCATGGACTAAGGGTTCGTTGAGGCTAGTCCTTCAAAAGTAGACCTTATGATTTGATCTTATTAGGGAGCTAGTTGTTGTAGAATGTATGGATTATTTTCCCTATCTCCCTCTTATTTTCTTGATTGAGGAGTTTTTATCAACCCTAAGGAGTGAGATTGGTTGATTTGTTTTATTAGAGTTGAATTGGGATTCAAAGCCATATTGAAGGTGGCCATGGATTCAAGTTGAGGTTGACCTAAGAGAAGGTATTTTAGGTGAAATAGAATAATTTGGTATTAGGATCCTTTTCTTGGGTCCAAAAAAAGGGTTATTGGTGCCCCCCTTTAATGTGCTTCACCTACCATGAAATTGGTCCCATTCATTCTCAATGCAAAAAAAGTTTTCCCCTTGTCCTTGCAAATAAGAAAGACAAAAGGTGATGGTGAGACTCCTCAAGTGGACCCATCATCACATTGAAAGCTAGTTAAAGAAAGAACTTAGTTGTTTCCAAGGAGAAATCAACAGGATTTTAAATCCCCATATTCCATATCCTCCAATTCACATTTCGAGTTTTGTTCCTAAGGGGTTTTCCCCTATTAATGATGTTTCCCCAGTCCTAGAGACCATGTTACATCGACCATTGCCCCATCGATTCTTGTTTCGTCATTTGACCAACACAATGTGTTCAACGACAAATGGTGGGAAGTGGTCAAGGTTCCATGCTAAAACCACAATTGACTCAACCCCTCCTTGTTGCCACCTCTCAACAAAATTACAACACCAAGCACTTGTGCATGGGTGTTGGGCAATGTAGGAACCCACATGGTCACTGCCACACTTTATCCAATGTGGGCCCCACTAAATCCTACGTCTTTGGAACACTAGAGAATTCAACATTTTAATATTTAGTCGAAATTCAATCCTGATGTATCCACAGAACCATGTCATATCGTTGCTTTGATTATTGCCACTCGTAGTGCATAAACCGCAAGACCGGGTGGTGAGTGATGAGTGGTGGAGGGTTCTACATCGAAACATCAGTCGATTCAAATCCTAGCTTCTGAATCTACCTCGCTTCTTTTATTCCAACTTATACTCACTGATGTTTAAGGCTTGAGTGTAGGATCCACCCCCAAAACCACATACCTCGGCCACATCATCTTGGCATAAATTATCAATGTCAAAATTTCTCTCTTCCTTGTGTGTATAAGTTTGTGGCTGGTGGCTAATGGTTGATACTAACCCATCGATAGAGGGCCTCTCCACTGAGCTGATCCGAAGTCTGATGACTCAACCACAAGGCAAGATTCCAATGGTGATGTTCCACCATTGAAGTTTATTTTACATATATGTTTGTATATGTATGTGGATCATTCTACCTAAAACTTTGATGACCCAAACAAGCTTCAAACTTCAACATTCCACAAACAGAAAGCAATGTATATCAAATTTTTGTTTCTCTATATGGTAACCAACATAAGGCCGAGGTCTCAAACCCTTAATTTCCATATATGTACAAAATAAGGAGAGACCACCTCGATTGCCATATTTCTATGTATCATGGAAAAAGGACCCAAGGTCCTGAAAAACCTCAAGCACTACCACCTATTATAGGCTACTTAAATTAAAACATCAATTAGTTGAAAACACACATAATTACATGAGAGGAATTATAATTTATCTACCACTCTGTACTAGTATGGAAATGTTGAGCTATTATTTATAGAGCAAGATATTCATGTAAAGAAAAAGGAAAAAAATGGAAATATGTTTTAATACTTCCATCATGAACATAATATTAACCTGTACAATTTAGGATTTTATTTCTATTATATATAGACATGACAACTGCAATTTGCAAGTATGGAACAAATCATCACAGTTTAAGCATTCAACACAATTGTAAACATGTAAGGCATCTTATCAATGCCAACATTAACCATTAAATTTCATGTGGAAATATAAATAATTAAGGTGTTCTACAGCTCATGAACATGGCGGTAAGTACACAGTTCAAGCATTCCTTCATGAGCACTCAAGACCATGCATTAGTGATCACAACAAGGAACAAACATAGATTTAAATACCAATATGTAGAGACCAATTTTACTTATCTAAGTGTGTCAGAAAAATTGGAAACCAAAGGAGGGGCTTCCACTCTCCACCTGACTAGAGACTAACTACATAGTAATCTATCTTGACAATGATCACCCATGAGCTAGATCCAAAGTCTAAAGAGATGCTTGCATAGGGGAATTTAACACCAATGGATTAGTGAAACTCTTAGAAGATGGATTCCACTACCAAAATGGTTCATCAACTTCTCTGTGATAGTAAGCACCGCATTATATCACTTACTTTTTGAATTCAAAACACATGGCTTCACCCAACTCAAGTAATAGGTGTGTTGCTTAGTTTTCAAGTATTTGAACCTATTGTGAGGATGATTTAACATGTAGTTGGAAAGCACCCCATGGTGTGTTTAATTGTTTGGTCAAAATTAAGTGTTTTAGTAGACCAAGCAAGCCCTCAGTGATGTAACAAACAAATGACAAGCACTAAGCGATTTAAAAAACAAAGAAAAAACTAAATAGTGTGTTTAATTACTCAATAGGAACTTATTGGTTTTAACAGACCAAGAAAACACTCAGTGGTTGAATTTTCAATCCTTCAACTACACACTAGCAACATAGGCTCACACAATGATTTAAGTGGTCTCAAACACAGTAATGGTAGTTAGTAAAAATCAAGGTCATAGGGTGCAAGATCAAGGTCACAGAGCCTTAAAGCTCAGAGGGATAAGGGAAATCAAAGTCCCCTAGAGACTTAAATAGTAAAAATGTTGGGAATCTAAGTTATATTCTAAGCATCGAATGAATGAACCCTCCAAATTAATTTGTGTTGTGTGCATATATAGAACTTCCTCTATGTCCCTTCACACATTTGAAAGGGTACCACTTTAGCTCTTCTTTGCATCTTCTCCAGAGTGTATCTTGGCTCTTCCAAATTTTCTCTCTCCTTGTCTATTTTGGCTCTTTGGTGTCGTCTTATAGAGATTTATCTCCTCATTTTGCGTAAAGAGAAGGGGAATGGGTACCCCCTGCCCTTTCACCACCCTAGTCCAATCATGTAATGATTGTTAGTGGCTCTACTAACTAAGTTCAATCCCAATTATATCTCATTAAACCTATCATAAAAATGGCTCCCCAAGTTTTCAAGCAACCTCAACATTACATTTGGCTAGGTTAGGTCATGGCTTTTAAAACTAGGTGGGAAAGCAAGCAACTTCAACAAAAACCAGCGAGAAAGAAAGCTTCCCTCAAACCAAGGATCTGTAAGTCTATCCCTTCTTCAACTGTGTTAATTAATTAATTTTAATTAATAATTTTCATATATTGAATCAAAGGTTCAACCAATGATGGATCTTTCCACTTTGGTGTGGTAATCACAATTACCATTACAATAAGTAGGGGTAAAATATGGGGATGATACAACTCCACTCCTCTCTTATTGGTTCCTATATCTGGGACCTCTCCATGGAAGGGATATGCTCTTCGTCCATAAGAAAATTTGAAATATGACTCTACTTCTCATGGGGGTTTATCCTCACCTAATGTGTTCAAATTTGGTAGGGTGCAAGTCACACTTACTAAGGGTGCAAGAGAAATTCATGTTAGATATTTAAAAAGGAAAATGAACTACTATAACCAAGGCCCTTAGAGTGAGAAATTCCCTAAAAAATATCCCTCATAATTGTTCTTTCTTTCAATGCAAGAGGGGGTGGGGTGCTTGAAAAAGATATCCCTTAAAAGGATGATTATAATCCACAACCTGGATATAATTTTGATTTACGAGACCATGGTGAATGGTTGACAAACTAGAGCATCTTTAGAACCATGGCTAAAAAACTATTCTTGTCCTTTATGGATGTATAGGGTCTTTTTGGAGACTAGGTAACTAGGTGGAGTCTTGATTTCAAAGTTCTTTCTTCTTTGTCTTAGAATTCTTCTATTTCAGTCCTTTGGAAGTTAATAAGTTGGGACTTGAGTTGACAAATTCAAATATATGCAACATCTATGCAAACAAATTCTCATTCTAGGAAGGTCTTATGTTGCCTGGTGATTTGGACATGCCTCATATTCTCATTAGAGACATTCTAAATTTCACCCTATCATTGAGGAAAGCATGAGGGGTAAGTCATGGGCAAGATCACTTGAATGTCTTTTTCTTTTCTTTTCCTCAAGAAGCACCATTTAGCAACTGTTGATCCTCTCACATTTTACCCTACATGGCAAAATTTTTGTGTTAGCAATCATATGGCCTCTAAAAGGATTTATCACTTTATGGTATTTGAAGACTTAATGAGCATACATTTCATTTATAAGTCTTGGGTTTCTTCCAAAGGTTTATCTAAACATCTTCTTATCCTTGTTAGAATGGCCCTCGACAAAGAAAAGCCACCTACTCATTTAAGATACAATCATTTTTGTTTTCAAGAAGAAGAATTAAAAAATCTAGTGGAAGAATCTTGGGAATACCTTGTTTACACTCGTTATATTTCATTCATGTCCTAATTAAAGGAGAGTATGTATGAATTTATAGGGTAAGTTCCTCAGATAGAACACCAAAGCACACTGCTCACAAACAAGTCACAGATCAATACACCAGTATGCTTAACATGGTTAAAACCCTCAAAGGAAACAACCCATAGCATGAGCCATTATGGCCACTTCATGCATTTTATTAATAAAAAAATGAAAATTTACTAGCTTCTATCACGAAGGGTTACCCTACAAATGACCCTCCATGCTCTTTAAATAGAGATCATGGACCAATTGGGTGTTAATCCATGGATAAAGTGCTAGTAATACCAAGGAGAGAATGAACCGTTGGATCACTTCATGTCTATAACATATTGTGATCGTCGGATTGTAAGTTACAAAAGTACATGGTAAATAAACACACTTTATCTAACTCTACACTGTACGAAGTTATACTTAACTATTTCCTAGGTGTTGGAATATCCTAACACACCCCCTTAAGAATAACTTGGGATAGGATTGAAGGATGTACAAATATGACACAATAGGAGAAGGAAGGAGGCATTAGAGCCTATCCCCCCTTAGTGACAATTTCCTGAACTCCAATGATAAATCAAACTTTAGTAAAATTTGCCTATGTGAGAGCCTTTGTTGTTGGACACCTAATCCTCAATGGGCTAGTGTGGAAGATGAATAGACAAAGTAGTCCAAGAGACCTTGGATTGTGAAACCCAATGGTCACATAATGTACTATAAATGTATATCATTTGTCAATAAAATTGTACTTGCATGTTTCATCTTTCATATTGTTCTTTCTCCCATGTGTGTTTAACATGGTATCAGAGCTGGTACGTTCATAACCTTCTCAATATTGTGTAAGTCCCTTGTTTTTGTGGCCTATGTAAACAAACGCTTCTATGTCTTAATGAAGCTTGTGCGTTTGTGATCATTTGTTAGGATAATCATATTGCTCATTGAGATTGAAGTCTGAGTGTAGTTCATGAGAACACAAAAAGTTTCTCATCTATGTCTCTCTGTGTAATTCACATTTGTCTTTTCCTTCTCTCAGAAAAATATCAAAAATGGTGTTTTTAACTCCTTTCTAATGACTATATTCCCAGTTGCACATCGCTTATAAATCTCTCTATACATTGACTGTTGCACCACCTATGCTTTTGAATAATGCATTAATCCTCTGATGAATTCTTTATGTGTAACTCTGAAATGTCTTCACTTATGCATTGAAACCTTGATGGTCATGGTATGTGTCAAAATCCAGTTACAAACACTGAATTGAAGGTTGTGCACTTTGGCACTCTCTCTCTCATACCGTTGGCATGTTGCAGCGAAGTATATGTAGATCCTGTAGCATGTGATATCGCACAATTGTTGAATATCGCACTTCGGCAGACTCTCTCATTTGCTGGTAGCAACATCTGACAGATTCAGTGGCCATAGTAGCTTTGTGGTCTCTGAACTCGTCTTGTAGACGGGTATCTAGAATATGCTTGACTTGATGTAATCTTACAGTCATAATGGAGACTGTATAGTCAAAAGAGGTCTTGTAGAGCGCTTATTCAGAAATCTAAACAGTAATAACCCATTAAAGATTCATGCGTTACAGAAATTTCTCCTCCTGGTACATCTACTCTCAAACCGGTAATATCGATGATGGAGCAGTCGTTTTTGGAATTCACAATAACATTCAAGATGGAAAACTGGTAAGTCTGTAGTGTGGCGTGAGTGCTGGATCATTGGTTCAACTATGCATTTCATATCTGTGATGATTGATTTGCATGAAATGTTACTTTCAATTATGCGTACAGAAATCTTGGGAAATCAATGCGCCCAAATCTGAGGCACATGTTGCACTGTCAGACAATCAATATTCAAAACATTGCATACGCAGACTTCATACATTAACATTGTCTCCATAATAACAACGTATCCATATTGCCATTTCTAGCTCTGAAATTTTATACTGGTATTGTTGCAGTTACGGTATTATTGCAGTATACCACCTGTCCATAACTCCATACCAATTTTCCCATACCACAATATTGTTTTTCCTTCAACACACCATTATTGTGAATGGCATGTAATAACCAGCGAAATCTGTAACCGCTCTCCATATGCGTTAACCATATGCTTCCCCATACTCCATGCAGTTAAGTTATTGTATTGGTTAACAACTGTTTTTTTGTAACGTATGGCCTGACATGCTATACATGTTATTCCACTGCGCGCATACCTTAGTCCTCCCTCTGTCACACTGCCTGGCCTGACACCCTGAAGCTTGTCACATCTGGACGTGAAAGTATTGCTAAGGAAAGTTCGATGGTCACATCCTTTAGTTAAGGGTTTTTTCATATATTCTACTGAACATGATTTGAAGCTTCTTGAAAGTACAAAGTTTATTAAGGGCAGAATCCGTCAAGCTTCTGCCATTGTTATTATTGATAATAACCAAATTCTTTGGATTATGAATTGGGGTTTTATTAGACACAGAGATATCGTTATCATCAACGATGGAAGCAACAATAGCGCCACAGTTTCCACCACTAGCTTGCTTTATGTTGGGGATCTTGACCTTGAGGTAACAGACAATCAGCTTGCCAAATTCTTTATTCCCATGGAAACGGTGACCTCAGTTCGAGTCTGCCACGATAGCATGACCCAGCGCTCTGTTGGCTAGGGATATGTCAATTTTCTTGACCCTATAGATGCTACTCGGGCCATTGACCTTTTAAATTATAAGGAACTGAATGGGAAACCCGTTCGGATCATGTGGTCTCACTGAGACCCTATAGCACGCAGGAGTGGAGTCGGAAACGTATTTATTAAGAATCTGCATGAGTCTATTGGTAACGCAAGTCTTGCATATACCTGTTGCGGCCTTCAAAATAGAATATTTAGCTCGAAGATCTGAGAGTTACCTCAACGTATGGCAGTGTTGATCAACCCTTATTCCCTGAAGGTTATTCGATGGCCTCCTGTGTACATTTCAGAGATTGAGAGTTGATAAAATCCTTGATCTGGGTTAACCTTTGCCTGTAAAATTAAGGACAACTCCATGTCAACATTGGCATCACTAGATGCTAACATCAATAGTTGTAGAGGCATGGTTTGATCAGAATTTCATTGATAACTTTCAGCAATTGGAAGAAGGTTTCATAGTCATACCATATTATATCATTAAAGTCTGCCTTTCAAAAAAGGGTCTCACTCTCATATCATTGAAGTCTGGGTTTCACATTCATATCAGGATCTCACTGTCATAAGGGTATTACTGTCATTTGGATGTGCAGCAACCTGGATTTAACAGTAATGCAAATTTGAGGCAGCAAACTTGTGTCTTCTTGCAAAAGGATGACAGGGGCAAAGAGCATCAACAGTATAACGACTTCTTGAAATGTAACCTTAGCAAAAGAATCTTTAGATAGAGTTGGCAAGCATCAAATAGAGGTCAGCAAAAGAAGGCATACTCAAGCAGTCTGTAAGTGATTGAAGGTTCCAGTTATATTGATATGTATACTTATCTGTAGCAGCATTCATCTGTAGTATTTGCAATTGGTTTGGCATGAAAGGAAGATTTCAAGATGGAAAGGATATGATATGTTGAGAGGAGCGTTAATGATTTTCCTTCGCGAGAAGGGCAGAGGAAAGCTCTATATTGCATCATATCTGCAGCTTCCTCTTGTGAACAGCACGAGGGCACATAGAATGTAAATACCGCAGAAGTCTTGTAAATAATTGAAGATTTGAGCTAAATAACTAGGGCTCAAAGGGAATTTGATAGTGTGCACAACTTACGTGTTTTCAGCTCCATTGAAGCGGAAGTGCAGTGGCTTGAAACCGCCATTTGTGGCTCTCCAAACCGCCACTCCATGGTTGATTGAAGGGAAAATGTGATTTGTTTTTGCAGTGTAAAGTTGATATATCATGTAGAGCGTGTATCATATCATGGTGCGTTGAGTTTATATGTGAAGTGTCATATGAACATTTGTAATTGATTTGCTTTAGTGAATGTACCAGTTCAAATTAGTATTTGTTGTATATGACATGGAATATTAATTGAATTGATTCATATTTGAAGACTGTGCCAATATATATATCTATATATATATTAATCGACTGTGTTGGTTGATGCGTTGAATTTTGTGGCATATTCATGTTCCTTTGTCATCACCATTCAGTGTTGCAGCAATAGTCCAACAAGTTTTGTGTAATTTCTAGCCTTAAAAAAAAAATGATTGGAGAAAATGACTATAAGTACTAAAGTATTAGAGTTCACGAAAACTCTTATACAATCTACCATTGATGACACATTACAAATCAACAAAGCCTCTCTCTTAGAAATTTAGACATGTCTACAATATGCACAAGAACAGATTGAATTCTTGCAGCTTGAATCTCAACTACGGCACGAAGAATTACAATAGTGGAGTCATCATTCTGAACCTGTTTCTGTTTATAAGATTGAAACAGACTCCCATAAACAACAAGAAAATAATGTTACAGTTCACTCAGATAAAGAAACAGTTGTACATGCAGATGCAGAAACTCAGTTTGCACTTCCCAAGCCCATCATCATACCTTGGGAATAGCTTGTCCACAATAAGCACAAAACTGGTCTTGGATATGGCAAGGACTTGTCCTTTCATATTCCAGACTACGCCAAGCCCATTCAGTTTCAGAGTGCTGGATTCATTCATGACAGTTCACCTGCTCCTCATGACAGTTCACCTCCATCTGTTCCAGATTCTACCCCTCTTCCACAACAATAACAACAACAACAGATTGTGAAATGCCAACACTGTGACCAAGTTGGCCATTTGAAAGATCACTGTTTTGATCTTCATCCATGTAAGAAATGTCATAAAACCACTCATTCTTCCAACAAATGCTTCAGAAACAAACATCCTGCAAGAACAAAGATTCATCTTGGATGGATCGCTTCTTGGCAATGGGCATCAATAGCCAACAAGATATTTCAAACGCATGTCAAAACTTGTTCCAAAGTATTGAATAGTCTTGCAGTTGAGTTTTCTCCATCATCTCACCTTGTATCTGACAGGGGGGGAAATGATGGTCATCTACAAGCTTCAAATTCACATCAAGCGAGCCTGAGGCACAACCTGCCACACCAGTTTTAGAGTTGTAGCCAGAGACAAAGATGCCCATGAACATGCCTTCAGTTGGCAATCTGGGACACTTCCTCTAGCAGAAGACTTCAGCTTCTTGCCAGTTTCAAAAGAATTCTAGGAACAAAATTGAGAACACTTCTTCTAGCAGAAGACTCCAACTTCTTGCCAGTTTTGGAAGAGTTCCAGGAATTGCATTAAGCATTCCAGAGTTGTTGGTCATCCTTATACCATCATAGGTTGAGACTTCCCTTTTCAGGTTGAAGTTCTCCCTTTTATGCGAGGTGAGACCTCCCTTTCATGGTTGGAGGTTTCCCTCTTCAAAACAATAGGAGCACTTCCTCTAGCAGAAGACTTCATCTTCTTGCCAATTATGGAAGAGTTCCGGGAACTGCACTAAGCGTTCCAGTGTTGGTGGTCATCCTTAAACCACTGCCCTTTATACCAACATTTCAGAGAGCACATTCAACCTAGTTTTGCCATGCATTTTTGCACATTTTGTATTATAGCTCTCTTCTTGGACTCATACATAACCCTTCGGATTAAGGGGGGGAATGTTGGACACCTAATCCTTAATGGGTTAGTGTGGAAGCTGAATAGAAAAAGTAGTCCAAGAGACCTTGGAATGTGAAACCCAACAGTCACATAATGTACTATAAATGTATATCATTTTTCAATAAAATTGTACTTGCATGTTTCATCTTTCATATTGTTCTTGCTCCCATGTGTGTTTAACATTTGTAAAGGTGTCTTCAACTTGATCATCTATTGAAAAATATTGCACTTCAAGAACATGGTCGTGAATGAGATTTCTGATGAAGTGCATGTGCAGTTCAATGTGTTTTCTGTGTTGATGTTGGACTGGATCTTTGCATAGGTGAATGGCACTTTTATTATCACACCAAAGTGTAGTCATATGCTCCCGCTGAAAGCCAAACTCTGACAGGATCTGACGAAGCCACATGGATTCCTTACTAGCTTCTATGACACCACGATACCTTGCTTCTACTGAAGAAAGAGAAATGGAATTTTGTTTCTTGCAAGCCCATGTAATAGGTCTTGAACCAAGAGTGAACACATAACCTGCAGTAGATTTCAGATCATTAGGGTCACCAACCCAATTGGAATCAGTGAAACCAAGCAATAGAGGATATGCTTTTGCACTACAATGAATCCCAAACTGAACTATACCTCGAACATAATGAAGTATTCTTTTAGCTTCTTTCCAAAGACTTTCATGTGGGTTTTGCATAAAATGAGCAATAAAGCCAAAAACAAAGGAAAGGTCAGAATGAGTATGGGTCAGATACAAAAGCTTTCCTACAAGTTGATGATATAAGGTAGCATCAACTTCAAGGGAAGTACAAGTGACTAAAAGTTTGGCTCGAGACTGAAAGGGAGAAGGGGCTGGCTTATAGTCTTCCATGTGAAAATGGCATAAAAGATCACAGGCATACTTGGACTGGGAAATGGAAATGCTAGAAAATAGTGCAAGTGTCCTAAGTCTGTCATTTCAAACTTCTTTTTAAGGTTGGACTTCACATGGTTTATAAGGTTGGGATCACTACCAGTAAGGATAATATCATCAACATAAAGAACAAGAATGATAAGAGACTTGCCCACTTTCTTGGTGTAGAATGTATTGTCAGAATGACACCTAGAAAAGCCAGTTTCTAAATGAAATCTATCCATTTTGGCATACCAAGACCAAGGGGCTTGCTTGAGACCATAAAGGTATTTCTTAAGCCGACATATAAGGCTAGATTTTCTTTGTATAAAGCCAGTAGGTTGTTTCATATAGATTTCTTCATGCAAGTCCCCATGCAAGAAGGTAGATTTAACATCCATTTGATGGACTTCACATTTGAAAGTGGTAGCAAGGGAAAGAATAAGCAGGATAGAGTTCATTTTGGCAACAGGGGAGAAGGTTTCAGTATAGTCAATGCCTTCAACTTGTGAACAACCCTTCGCAACAAGATGAACTTGATGTTTATCAACTTTTCCATCTGGCCCATACTTGGTTCTATAAACCCATTTACATCTAACAAGTTTTCGTCCCTTTAGAAGAGGAACAAGATCCCATGCATCATTTTCCAATAATGAATGATATTCTTCATTCATAGATGTGTCCCAATCTCGATGGCCTGAAGCTTCTGCAAAGGTGTCAGGATCATAATTCACTGAAGCTTGAGCCAGTAAAGAAGAGGCTTTATCAAACTAAGAACATGTACGTCACTGATCCGCAGGATCACTGGTAAGAGCTCTTGCTACATCTCGAGTAGCATGAACCCATTTTGGAAGCTGAGGAGCTGAAGGAGGATCTTGAGAAGGTGGGGGAGGATTGTCATCCTTGCTATCATCATTTGAAGAAGAAATATTTTTCAGAAGTAGAAGGGATAGAAAGAGGTGGCACATCCGCCGAACTAGGTTCATAGGCTGATATATTTTTAGCAAACTTTACATCTCTTCTAATGATAACATTTTTGGACTTAAGTGGAATAAGTCTATATCCTTTGACATCTTTAGAATATCCAAAAAAAATACATTTTTCACTCTTAGGTTCTAAAGATTTATGTTTCTCATTTGGAATATGGGCCCATGCTTCACATCGAAAAACATGAAAGTGAATTACATTTGGTTTAATTGAGCTCCATGTTTCTTCTGGAGTGATATTCTTTAAAACCTTAGTAGGAGTGTGATTTACTATGTAATTTTTAGAGTTAATTTCTTCTGCCCAAAAATTAAGACTAAGTCCTTTAGATTGAAGCATACAATTAGAGATTTCATTTAAGGTGTGATTCCTTTCAGCTACATGATTTTGTTGTGGAGTATATGGAACAATATGTTGCATTTGAATTCCTTTCTCAGTGCAAAAGTTGATGAATTTGTTGTTAACACATTCTCTGCCATTATCAGATCTTAGCTTAAGAATTTGATGTCCAGATTATTTTTCAACAAATTCCTTAAAGGACAAGAACATGTTAAATACTTCACTCTTGAGTCTTAAGAAGTATACCCAAGTGCATTTGGAGAAATCATCAATGAAAGTTAAGAAATAATTGTAGCTAGAGAATGAAACAACTAGAAGTGGATCACATAAATCACTATGCACAAGCTGTAAAGGGGTTGAGGTATGCCAAGAGGCACGTTTTTCAAAACTATCCTGATGATGTTTCCTAAGTACACATACGGAACAAACACCATCTCTGCAAGATACCATTGGAAGACCTGTCACCATATTTTCTTTACATAGATTCTGAAGGAAGTGATAGTTTAACTGACCAAATCACTCATGCAAAAGTTTGCTCACTTCATCATTATGAGCAACAAATACTGAGGGAATATTTGATGACCCAAAGTTGTTAAAATTATACAACCTTGTAGAATCATTAGCAATGCCAGTAGCTAAAATCTATCTAGGATATCTTAGGTCCTTAATTACAACATCATGAGGTGAAAATTCAAAGATTTTACCTTCACCTGAATGAGTTATCTGATATATAGATAGAAGGTTGCAAGATAAGGTTGGAAAACATAATACATCATTAAATTGACCATTGTCTAGATGAAGAGTTCCAGTCCCTACAACACTAAGAGATCTATCATCACCAACATATATATTTTTTGTGTTACAATCATTTAAAGAAGAAAACATGGCTTTGTTTTTGTCCATGTGATAAGAAGCTCCAGAATAATGAAGCCACTCATGAGAATGAGAAGAAGAAGATACGTTTAGTGCATAACCAGACTGAGATGCTTGACAACCACATGCAGAAAGTGTTATTCTTGAAGATGAAGTTGAAGTTGAAGAGTGCTCCAAATGGATGTTATGCTTCTTCATTACTGCTTCCAAGGCTTCCATCTTCTTAAAGCATTTGGATTCTAAGTGGCCATCTCGATTACAAAAGTGGAAATTTCTATTAGTCTTATTCCCTTTGTTTTTATTTTGCCTTATTATTTTGTTGAAATGATTTTTCATTTTGAGAATGAAATTTCTTGGGACCCTTGTTTGGTTTATGACCATTCTTTTTAGGATACTGCTTCTTAGGATTCTTTGAATTTGGTTGCTGCTGGGCAGATAAGGCTTTCTTAGAAGTGTTTCCATGATTAAGAAGACTAAGATATAAGAGCTTTTCTTGTTCTCTTATTAAAGAATCACAAAAGGCATCAAAAGAGGGGGACTTTTAGTCTTGTCCTTGAGAAATAAAGGCTTCTCTAGTAGAATGGAAGGTGGAAACAAACACAAAGTAGGCTGGTCACAACTTAGTAAGAATGGAATAGATAAGGCTACCATCTTCTTTCTTAACCTTAACACCTTCCAAGAGAAGTCTAAGGGTCTTGAACTTGGACAAAAAATCGTCAATGGAAGAAAAATTATTGGGGTCCAATGTAAGCAACTCATTTTTGAGTTGATGGGTTCTAATTTCATTTTTAATTCCAAAAACTTTAGTGAGCTGTTTCATTGCTTCATTAGGAGTATCAATTTCTGCAATATGGAATCTAAGGTCTAGAGAAATAGACATCCCTATCAACCCATGTGCTTGATCTTTCCTATTTCCCCATTTGGCTGCCTTATCTTCATTTTGAGGTTTTGTTTCTTTGCCTGAGGCTATTCTGTAAAGACCTTTACTTTTAAGTAAATCCACAGTTTATGGCCACCATTAGTAGTAGTTGGTGCTATCAAGAATAACTTGGCATGAACTTTCCATTTTAACAGAAACTGAAGTTGTAGATGCTGAAACTAAGTGTTACAATGAAAATATATCGAAAAATTAGGCTGATTAAAAAAAAGTTGCTCTAAAAATGGCTTCCAGATGAAGAAGTTATAGCTTTTTGAAGAAAAGTTGTTGAAGATGCCGATGAAGTGCATGTACGTGCGAAAATGAATGATAATTTTATATTTAAAAAAATCCCCCACTTTTTCAAACTTAATCTAATTAGCTCACTTAAAAAAAAAAATTATGTGACTCACTTTTATAAATAAGTGAAAGTCACTTTTACAATGGTACTTTATGAGCTACCCACAAAATTGTAGCTTAAATAAAAGATAAAGAGACATTAGAATTATAAGTCATCACTTTTTATAACGGGTGAGAACACTTTTACATAAAGTAACTTTAAAACATAAGTTATATGTGCTTTTTGAAAAAGAAACTCAACAAAAAGAAAGACTTGAACTCAAGACCCCTACTTCCATAAAGTAACTTTGGACCAAGTGAGCTAGTTTAAAAGGTTAGTAATTTTTGGAAAAGAGGAAGGTTTTTTGTTTTTGTTTAGTCACTGAATCTTTGGGGTGCGTGCTTACTTGAAAAAGTTCTTTTTGCCTACAAAACAAAAACCAAAAAACCCAACACGAACATACAAAAAAAACAAACGTTATGCCTTGAATTTAGTTTTAATCGGAAACTAAATATTTTCCTCAATGTTTCTGATTTTCTGAGATCACAGTAAGGCGCGGAGGAAAAGAGCATACACATGAGAAAAATAATTCCTTTCTATTTCTGTTTTTCCCAGATTACATAGAGTCACGGGGCAAAGAGCATACGCAGAAATAAAAGGTATAGATCCGGTAATAAAAGACAAAGAGTTAAATAAACCAAAATAAATAGAGAGATGAATAGCTAGAACCGCAAATAAAGACTGTATACCTCCAGATCTTAGACATGATGTAGCTAGGGCTACCAGAAACCTTTTAGCGTGAAACTAAAGGGGTTCCTCACTAGAACAAATGCTCCTAACATAATAGAGAAGCCCTCTCGGCCCAAAAGCAGTCAGGAACAGTAGATATAGGAAATGACAATCAGATGCAATTGTATCAACTTCAGATTTGGATCACCAATGGATGCGACCCTCAAATAGCTCTGATACCATGTAGGAATTTATAGGGTAAGTTCCTCAGACAGAACATCAAAGGACACTGCTCACAAATAGATCACAGATCAATACATTAGTATTCTTGACGTGGTTAAAACCCTTAAAGAGGGAAACAGTCCACGACCTAAGCCAATGTGACCACTTCAGGCAAATTATTAATAAAATATTGAAAATTTACATAAGCTTCTCTTATGAATGGTTACCCTTCAAATGAACCTCCATGCTCTTTAAATAGAGATCATGGATCAATTGGGTGTTAAGCCACGGATCAAGTGTCGGTAATATCAAGGAGAGAATGAACTGTTGGATCACTTTATGTCTATAACATATCGTGACTGTTGGATTGTAAGTTACAAAAGTACATTGTAAAGAAACACACTTTACCTAACTCTACACTAGACCAAGTTATACTTAACTATTTCCTATGTGTCAGAATATCCTAACATAATATATTGAAGATCAAGGTTGCTATTAAGCAATGGCTCATCTCCTACAAGTAAAGGTTTCGAGCTCATTTAAAAGTGATGGAGTCGCAGGTAAAAAAAAAATGAATATTAGAAAAAAGAAGAAATTTCTATCCTTTGAAGAGTAGAGACATTTGGTTAAAGGAAGGGGACAATAATACAAAAAAAATCACTAGTTCACTTCTTATAGGAAGAATTTGAACTTGATCTGGGAAATAAAGAAACTTGATGTATTCTTGGGGTATTCCTTTAAGGGTAAAGCAAATGAAGGTTTCTAGTAATTTAAATCCCTTTTCAAAGAGCTTGTGGGTTTCCCTATTTAGGAAATTGTGGAGGTGTTATTTAAAGTCCCTCCAATTTTCATCGAGGATATTAATAGGCCCTTGAAAAAGGAATTTTTGCAAGAATAAGTGCAAGCCACCCTTCACACAATGCAAAATGTAAATAATCCAAGTCGTAACAACCTTACTATTGAATTCTAGCCTAGTTCTATGATGTTTGAAAGGATAATGCCTTAAAAGTGGTAATAGGATATAAACAATCAAGAAAAATGCTAGAGGTGTTTAATTCTAATTTCCTCACTCTTATCCCCAAAAAATAGGATGGTGTCTCCTTTTATGATTTATAACCTATCTCTTGTTATGATGTCATATATATGATTGCCACAAAGGTTATTGCTTGTTGCTTAAAGCTATTTTGAGTGATATCATTTCAGAAGAACATTTTGGGTTCCTTGACGTAAGGGAATTCATGATGCAATCTCACTTTCCCATGAGGTAATGTACTTAGTGAAGCTTTCAAATCATATTGCAATTTCCCTCAAACTTTATTTATCAAAAGGTACTAACAAGGTGAGTTGTACCTTCCTCCAACTTTCCCTCCTTAAATTTGGGATGGGACTTTCTTCAATCAATTGGATTATGGGATACATTCAATTTGTATCATACATCGTTCTTATTAATGGAGCCCCTTCGTCTTATTGCAGCCTTCGACAAGGGTGTCCACTCTCCCCTTTTATTTATTTTTTATTATTGCAGAGGTTCTCAAAAATTTTATTATGATATCTAATCCAAAGGTGATCACAAGGGAGTTAAGGTCACAAAATAGAAATATATTTCTCCTTTACTCTTTATAGATGACATCCTTTGTTTATCTCTTATCTCATTGAGAGGCCTATCCTCTCTAAAAGTAGTTATGGATTTGTTTCACAGACCAACAAGCGTGGAGGAGAGTATCAATAAATCCTATCTCATCTCCCATGCTCTATTTGGTGTTCTCTGTCATCAAGTTGAGACTATGTTTCCTTTTCTACAAAAGGATTTAGATAAAGGTTTTAAGTATTTGGGATTTTGTTTAAAGCCAAATAATTTTTGTTGAGTGGTTGTGGTTGTATAAAAAAGTTAAAGACTGAGTTTTGTTTTGGGTCAACAAACTCCTTTCAAAAGTAGGGAGGTATGTTATGCTCAAGGTCATCATTGAAAGCATCCATATGCATTAGATGTTGATTTATTTGGTGCTGAAATGTATCTTATTTGAAATCATGGAAATCAATTTTGATTTCTTGTGGGCTAGCTCTCGTCAAGATAGTGGTATTCCTTGAGTGAAGTGAAGTCAATGACAAAATCCCCCAAGAATTTAGGTGGGTGGGGGATCAAAAATGTTTTCCTTTCTAACAAGGCTCTCACTATCCATAACTTATGGAATCTTACACACAACATCTCTTTGTGGAGTCATGTTTTTAAATATTAATATTTACACAATGATCTTATTGAGGATTGGTATAGATAGCCCATAAAACTGTTTAAAGGTTCCATTGTTTGGAAATCTCTTATCTCTGTTTTCCCTTTGATAAGAAATTGGATGGTATGGAATATTGAAAATGGTAGCATAGTGAAGATAGAGGAATACATATGGCTTGGTATAGGTGAATATTATCATCTATTAACTCATATCCTAAATTTTCTCCACTAGGCTAGTCTTTTCTCCCTAGCTGACTCCAAAGCCAAAAATCCCCAAATCTATTATAGATCTAGTTGGAAATAATTTATCAATCTTGAGATGGCCAACTCGAAAGCAGTCGAATGGGATAATTATATTGGCCTTCTTGTCTCAAATTTAGTAGGCTCATGGAAGATGAAGAGGATGTGCTCTATTGGTCCAATAATTATGGTATTGGTGAATATATAGCAAAGCTTAACTATTCAACTTTTGTTGAATCTCATTTTTGCAAGGAAATGAAATGGTGGAGCCTTCTCCTAGGATAATGGATTAAAGAGGGGATGGGTTGGTCCCAACATATGCTCTTTATGTATGGAATCTGAGGAATTTACCTCTCACATTTTTATTTTTCCCCATATATAGTGCAACTTGTTGGAATTGCTCTGTTGAGCTCAATCGACATGCTAGTTGGTGGAAAGTTGGTTTGTATGAATGCATGAGAGACTGGCTTGGTGACAAATTTTCTTTTTAGTTTGAGCCATTCCCATGCATTTTGGTATATGGTGAACATACAATTATAACATTTTTCATTTATTTTTTTTTCAATATTTTTGTAATGTAAAGTTTTGGATCAAACTCAGTTTTGATAACGTTTTGATGATGAACCTTAAAAATCCATGAACAATCGTCTCCTATGACTATAATCATTTTTTTTCTTCTAAAATAGATAAATTTATTTATTTATACATTAATATGATTTATATTTAATTAACTAAACTTTATAAAAAAACAAATCTCATTGAAAGTATTTTATTGTTTCATTGTGTTGCATATAAGACTATATCAAAAATATTATTTTAATAAAAATTATTGAAAAGTCCACAGGGTTTTGGATAGACGGTGATTGGGTGACCTGTTAAGGTACTCATTGACATGAAGTCATCATTTCAATTTCCCATGCCGAACGGGGTGATATATTGGACAAGATGAAGATGTAGTCCCACCAAGCTTAAAAAAATATTGAAAAAAATACTTGATAAAAAATGTTTTATTTTTGCATTATGTTATAATGAAAAATTATATCAAAGTTGTTATTTTATAGTATAAAAGGAATTGAACTTATTTTGAAAGTATTTTGATTGTAAGTTGGAGCATATTAGTGTGTGTGTATGTGTGTGTGCATGTGCGTGTGCCTGTGTGTGTGTGTGTGTGTGTTTGTGTGTGTGTGATTTTCATTCATTTAAGTAGATTACAATAGTCTCACATCCTTGCTTACATGGGAAGTCAAAAAATTTACAAATGAACAAGTTATCATTCCAAAAATAAAAATTAAAACCATACGAGTTTGCCAGAAACATAGAATTTTCAATGAGGTCTTGAATGTACCATAAGTTGTTCATGGAAAAATCTTTAGACTACAAACTAGACTATTTAGAGTAACATACCAAGGTCTAGCAAAACTAGATAATTAGATAAACCTATAAATAGAATTCATCATAAAGCTATGTGGAAGTAGAAACATCTAAATCAATGGGGTTGGTGTGCCCTTGGCTGCAGCTACTTGGACCCGCAGCAAGAGCTATATGGCCTTCAATCTGTTTGAGATGAGCTCCCATTTCTTTTTGGTGTAGCACCACCTTGTTCAACATAAATATAATCTCCTCTCTAACTTCATTCCTTTCCATAATAATCCTTCCAAGAAACATTTCCATTCTCCAATAGAGATCCATGGTCAACATGTGTTAGTTTTGGTTTCCCCTGGTATGCCTCGGGTTAAGCATCCATTTTCTAATGTCCATTAAAACTTTAAAATTAGAAAGATAGTGTCGTATGATTGCCACATCAACCTCTAACTTGTACAATTATTCCTATATCATTATTGGGATTTTTTCATGAAATATATGAGTGTATGCCTTTACTCTAGAATGAGCTTAGGATCCTTCTAACTCTTCAGGACTTTCATTACCTTATCTGCACCTTGCCCTCTGTCTATGTTGGGTCCCTATAATACTAGTGATTACCCCATTACTATGGTAGTTGTACCCCTTATTAATATTGTTGTGCCCCTATTTCCCCCATATTGTTATTACTGTGCCCCATAGAATCCCTTCTATTGTTATTTTTGTGGCTTTATATTATTATTGTTAGGTCGGCTGGGTTATATTGTGACTCCTTAGACTCCTATATATAGAAAGGAGGTTTTGTCATTTGTATCATCGAAGAATTGTTCATTTATGTAATGTAAAGGAGGTTTCCCCCTCGAAGAGGCTGAATTCTAAGACGTTGATCTATATTTTCTATCTTTTCTTGAGCTGGTTTCATAACATTTGGTATCAGAGCTTTGGATTATAGGGTGTCGCTGCTCCAAACAGGTCATCGTGGCATTTTCACTATAACTTTTTTTCTACGATGTTTCAGAATTTGAAAACAAAACCCATTTGAGAAGACATCGCACTGAATCGCGGGTCCGAATTTCAGATATTTTTGCGCTATATTTGCAGAGATATGATCTGAGGAAGTTGGTCCTTTTGCAAAATCCTGAATTACATTCAAAACAAGTGACTTGGGGAAAATCGTCATAACTTTCTCTCTGAGCATTAGATTGAAATTTCGTAAGAAGGTACAGAACCTGGATAGGGTGTAGTTTCTTGTATATATTTTTCATAGGCAAAGGTCAAAATAGTGACACGTGGCCCTTCTTACAAGTTCGCTCTTCTGAAAAGGTCTATAATCAGGTCACTGTGGGAGATTTGGCATAACTCTTCATTGGAGAATCCAATTGGGGTCAGACTGGTGGCATTGGAAAGAGGACACAGAGGGCTACCACAGATCACAATTTCAGAACTGGATGTTTTGAAAATACAGAGATACATCAGAGGCAATATCGAGCTCCTACAAAGAAAAAAAAGGTGTGTAGATTTTTTTAAATTTTTGCTTAAGAGTGGTTTGAAAATTTATTTTGAAGGAATTCAAAGGCCTAGTAGAGCATTATTATTGGTAACTGGTGCCTCGAGGAAAGAAAATGCAAACACCTAGTAAGGAACCTGGAAGCTCTAGCATGACTCATGAAGAAGAGGAAGAAATGCTACATGATATATCAAAATTACAAGACCAAGTGCAAAAAATGTCAGCCTCACAAAAGCTAACAGAAGCTAAGATAAATGTCATGGAATCTAAGATAAAGGGCGTGGAAGCTAAGATGGATGATTTGAAGACGGATTTGAAGATAGACATGGATGATTTGAAGACAGATTTGAAGACAGACATTGACGAATTGAAAATAAATATGAATAAGTTGATACAAGAAATGGTCACTAAGGGTGAAAGAGTAGTAAAGGAAACTCATGATGAGAACAAAAGAAATGTTAATCATGATTCCATAGACTCTAATGTGGGATCGAAGACCCATCATATTCCAAAAATCGATATGAGGAAGTTTGATGGCAAGGATCCCGCAACATGGATATTACAGATGGAGCAATTTTTCGATCTCAATAATGTGCAAAACACACAAAAGGTACGTATGCAACTTTATATTTGGAACCAAATCAGTTTGTATGGTATCAATGGCTTTGCTCTCGTAAACAATTTATCACTTGGGCAATTTTTACGGAAGAATTGATGGCACATTATGAGGATACAAAAAGCAACACTTTTTTTAGCCAATTGATAAGTCTCAAACAAAAGGGTTCAATAATGGAGCACATTGAGGAGTTCCAAAATTGAACATAAGGGTAAAAGATATTCCAGAGGAGCATAGGATTGATGTGTTCATAGGGTCTTTAAAGGATAATATCCAACATGATGTTCGCCTTTGGGAACCTGATTCATTAGAGAAGGCATTCAGGTTAGCAAGAAAAATGGAAAAAAATTATGGCAACCAGGAAGCATACCACTCACAACTATAAAGACGGAAGTGTTGTTTCCCCTAGTCTTCCACAACCTTTAAGGTTGACACCACAACAATTGGAAGAAAAAAGAGAAAAAGGGCTTTGTTACAGTTTTGATAGCAAATACACTAAGGTCCATAAGTGTGCTGAGAAGAAATTATTCTACATAGATTGTGAAGAGGAAGAAGAAAAGGAGCAAGAAAGGTCAAAAGAAGAGGATATACTCCAGGAACAAAGCCTAGATGAAGAAGAAATGAATCTGACCATATCTTGTAAGGCATTGGTTAGAATTACCACTCCTCAAACCATCAAGATAGAAGGACAAATCAAGAAGAAAAAGGTAATAGTGTTGATTGATTCAGGAAGTACCCACAATTTTATTCATTGTAAGGTAGAAAAGAATTGAATTGCTTCCTATATCCAACACCAGAGTGTCAAGTGATGGTTGCAAATGGAGGAACAATAAATTTCTCTGGAAATTGCCTTAATGTCAAGCTATCCATGGAGAATATGTATTGACTAGCCCAATGCTTTCCATTCCAATGGGAGGTGCTGATGTTGTACTAGGAGTCCAATGGCTACAATCCTTGGGTACCATAGCTTTTAATTTTCAAGAACTTTTCATCAAATTTTCTACGGAAGGAAAGGAAATTGAATTGAGGGGTATTGCAGGGAAACCAGGAAAGATAATCAGCTCTAATGGTATGACAAAGCTTCTAAAAAAGGAACAAAGAGGTGTAATTGCACAATTATGTTCGCTGGATGTTTCCATATCGGAATCATCTATTTCTCCAGATCTCCAGAAAGTCCTGGATAATCATTCCAAGGTATTTGAGACTCCTAAAGGTCTCCCACCTGTGTGTGATCATGATCATGGTATTCATCTAATTCCAGGAAGTGTTCCTCCAAACATCAGGCTGTACAGATATCTGTATGTCCAAAAGAGTGAAATTGAACGTATGGTTGCAGAAATGCTAGAGGCTGGTATAATTCAACCGAGTCAAAGTTCTTTCTCTGCTCAGTAGTATTGGTGCACAAGAAGGATGGATCATGGCGCATGTGTCCATATTATAGGGAGCTCAACAAGCTCACTATTAAAGATAAGTTTCCCATTCCTGTCATTGATGAATTACTGGATGAATTGCATGGATCCATTTACTTCACCAAGTTGGATCTTCGTTTAGGATATCATCAAATCAGAATGAAGACTGAAGACATTCCGAAAACAACATTTAGAACTCATGGGGTCATTATGAATTTTTGGTCATGCCTTTTGGCCTTACCAATGCACCTTCAACATTTCAAGGTTTGATGAATTCAATTTTCAAACCATTCCTTAGAAAATTTGTGTTAGTATTTTTTGATGATATACTAATATACAGCAAGTCTTGGAAGGATCATGTTGAACATGTTGACAGGGTGCTACAACTATTGGAGGAGAAACAATTATATGCAAAAAGATCCAAATGTTTCTTTGGAGTCCAGGAGGTGGAATATTTGGGTCATATTGTATCTCATGAAGGAGTTAAGGATGACCCTAGCAAAATTAAACCCAT
>APFE031063029.1:229257-242553 GCA_000404065.3 Pinus taeda | reverse complement strand
ACAAATATTATCCTCTGAAGAGCAACAAAAGTGGGTCACAAAGATGTTGGGTTATGACTTTGAAATCATCTACAAAAAGTGAAGCAAAATGTGGTGGCAGATGCACTCTCAAGAAAGGATGAGGATGTGGAAGCATTGTTGTGCGCCATTTCTATTATCCAACCAGATTGGATAAACGAAGCAATGGAGGAATGGAAGAATGACGAAGAAGTGTTGGCACTTATTCAAAAGTTACAACAAGATTCCAGTACGTCTGATACATTTAGCTGGAAAAATGATTCGTTATGGTACAAAGATCGCTTATACCTCTGTAAGAATTCCCAGCAAAGATTCTTATGGATTTGCACACTTCTCCCTTAGGAGGGCACTCAGGATTTTTAAAAACTTACCACAGGGTTAAGAAGGAATTTTTTTGGGATGGCCTTAAATCAGATATTCAAAAGTTTGTAGCAGAATGTTTGGTTTGCAACAAAATAAAGTTGAAACAATTAAGACACCGGGTCTATTACAACCTTTATCCATTCCAAGCCAACGTTGGGAGGAGGTTTCAATGGATTTTATCACAGGTTTACCCAACTCTGAGGGAAAGAGTGTCATCATGGTGGTAGTTGACAGACTTACCAAGTATGCACACTTTTGTGCATTATCACATCCATTTAAAGCCAGTACAGTTTCTACTGCATTTATGGAAACAATTCAAAAATTACATGGAAACCCAAAGATTATTGTAAGTGACAGAGATCCCATTTTCACTGGAAATTTTTGGACAGAATTATTTTCTTGTCTTGGTACTCAGTTAGCTCATAGCTCATCTTATCATCCTCAATCTAATGGGCAAATTGAGATAGTAAAAAAATGTTTGGAAGGATATCTTCGTTGCTTTGTATCTGATAAACAGACACAATGGGTCAAATGGTTGCCTCTGGCTGAATGGTGGTATAACACTTCCTTCCATACAACAACAAAAATGAACCCATTTATGGCACTTTATGGGTATCAGCCACCATCCATCACATCATATTTAAGAGAAAATCTAAGGTTCAAGCAGTGGAACATCACATTGAACATCAACAACAAGTCCTCCAACTCTTAAAGGATAACCTCGTGTTGGCACAGAATAGAATGAAACAACAGGCAGATCAACATCGCAGCGAAAGAAGTTTTGATGTAGGTGATTGGGTATTCCTACGGCTACAACAATATAAGAAAATGTCCCTCAAGCAAGCTAAGAAGGATAATAAATTATCACCAAAGTATTATGGTCCATACAAGGTGTTGCAAAAGATTGGTACTATGGCATACAAATTAGAGCTTCCTGTAGCTTCTTGATTACACCCAGTTTTCCATGTTTCATGTTTAAAGAAGGTTATAGGCGACAAGATCCCAGTTCAAACAATATTGCCAGAACTTGAAGAGGAAAGAAAAATTATATTGGAACCGGAAGCAGTCACAGAAACAAGATCTCGATAGCTAAAAAATCGATCAATTTCGAAGTATCTTATCAAGTGGAAGAACTTATCTACGGAATATTCCACATGGGAGGATGAGAATTTTATACAGAAGTATCCAAAACTACTCAAGTGTTGAGGACAACACTTTTTTTGAAGGAGAGGGGCATGTTGGGTCCCTATAATAATAGTGATTACCATTACTATGGTAGTTTGTAACCCTTAATTATATTTTGTGGCCCCTATTGCCCCCATATGTTATTACGTGCCATAGAATCCTCTATTGTTATTTGTGGCTTTATTATTATTATTAGGTCGCTAGGTTATATGTGACTCCTTAGACTCCTATATATAGAAAATGAAGGTTTTGTCATTTGTATCATCGAAGAATTGTTCATTTATGTAATGTAAAGGAGAATGTCCCCTCGAAGAGGCTGAATTCTAAGGCGTTGATCTATCTTTTCTATCTTTTCTTGAGCTGGTTTCATAACAGTCTAACCATGATTTCAACCCCATGCGATCGAACTAGAATCCCACTTTAAGCAATATTCCAAGGACCAGAGAAAGAGAAGAATAAGGTAGCAGAGAAATATCTCCCAATAATAGTGAATACAACAAGGTGGAGGAAGCTCATAGATAAATGACTGAGGTAGAGGCAAAAGCAGTTGAGATTGCATCACAAAAGAATGATAATAAATCGAACCCTATTGAACGTTGAGGGAAATGAATATACTAATCGAAACCAACATTGGAAATGATAGAGAGTAATTCATAGCCACCACCATCTTTCCTTCCTAGCATTAGAGTTACAAAATCTCAATATGGCCAAGTCCCATACCTCATCCACTCCACTTGAATTCATTAACACTAGGCCTCATAGGTCAAACTAAATTAATGAAAAACATGTGCCATTACCATTGTTAATTGTGTGAGGTAATGACACTCCTAACACATCCCATCTCGACCAATTTAGGGGATAATCTTTGTAATTTTTTTCCACATATGAGATATAATATATTTTTAATTATTTTAGATTTTTTTTACACTAAAATTATTTCTATATAAATAGTATCATTACTAAACTTTAAATTCACATGTTTTTTAAATTCGCTTATGATATCAATTTTTTTGAAGGTTGATTTTCTTTTAGTATATTTTAAGATTTTTTAAATCTTTAAAAATGATAATATTCAAGAACGAAAAAAAATAAAACACACTTATCTAGGATCTTTAAAAGATAACTTGTTCTCTCACGTGCAAACATCAAGAAAAAATATAAATTTAAAGAAATTGAGATTATGGAAAATGTATAATCCCTAAAGAGGTAATAAAGAAATATAACATAAAATAATGCCATATTCCAATTTATAATTGAATTGCATTCTCAATATTCATTAGAATGCACATAAAAATGAGCAAAGCCACCCTAGCCAATTTGTGTTCCTGAAGTTTGAATAACGTAAACCAATTTGATAGCATGAGTAGACTAGAAACTCATCTTGTCAAACAAATTGGAAGAGGCCAATCTCTTGGGAGATGATTGTGCAAATCGAGTTCTTATGGGAGCTATCATTTTTCAGAGAACATACTGGTCTAAAGAGAAAGGCTGAAATTATCAAGTGTTGACGATTGAATTTACATTAAAGAGCTAGTGAAGATTTGGAGGAGTGAATCCCTAGTAAATAATATTGTGTGGTTTGAATTGTTGAAGCTCTAGAGGGTTTATTATATTTATTGAAGGAGTGAATATCTGGCTACTGAGGGAAGCTACATTATATTGTAGAGATCAAACCAAACCCTAGCATGGAGGTTGATCCACAACCAGATAAAAATAGAAAAATAATTAATTAGAGTGGCTACAAATTCTCAGGCATTTTGGGAGGCTGAATTGCACCTCAGAGATTGATACAATATGAGGTTGATTTACATATCCAAGGAGGATTGAATTGATTTTTATGTGTGGTACGAATCACCTATTACGAGAGGGTCAATTTTCCCTATTTTAGAGGCCAAATTAGCAAGGTTTTTAGGAGGCAACAATTTCAGGGGTCCATTAATCTGGTTTTGTCTCGAATATTTATGTAAATTTCCTCTAAGAATTCCATTAACAAAATATTGTTGAGATTGCAACAATTCATATAATTTATGGGTTACAAATTCTTATTTAATTTACTGGTGATTTCTGTTATATGAAATTGTGTAAATTTTATGGTGTTTTTGGAATAAAAAAATCATGTAATAAATTTTTGAAGCAAATCCTTGATATTTTAGTAAAATAATAATAAGGGATATTACAGTGGTATCAAAGTTGAGAAACCGACCAACTTGAAAGGGTTAACAATTGATGATTCCAGGATATCAAGGGTACATAATTTATATGAAGAAGAAGAAGGAAAGGGAGGAAGAAAAAGAAAAGATAGAGGATCATGAGGATCATGAGGATCAACTCCGAGAGAGTTTCACACCCATTTTGAATGATTTAACAAAGAGGCAACAAGAGATATTCTAGTAAATAGCTTGAGGACTGCAAGAGATGACCTAGGAGGTAGCTAGAGGACCAAATGAGGTGGCCCAAATAATAGCCAAAGGAAAAAGCGAGGAGACCCATATGGTGATAAGAGGACAACATGAGATGGCTCAAGCTCTAAAAGAAGTTGCCCAATCCATGGCTAGCCTTTGTGGAAATTAGTCTAATAATGGAGAAACAATATCACATAGAAATTACAGTTTGTTAGGAGGAGATGATAATCACTATGGTGAGCTAGTAATTCCACCAATCCATTTCCCCCACTAGTAAAATAAACATCGTCGAACCCACTCACACCCAAGTTCTTGGAGGAGCCAATAGAGGTGAGACAAAAAAAATTTGGACTACATGAGGGAGTACTAGGCAATGAGGGAAGATTTCTAGGCCCAAACGTGAGTATAGGATTATTGGCAAGTGGTGGATGAATAGTGATGTTACAAAGAAGGCAAGGAAAATAAATATACCAACTTTTAGTGGGAATTTTAGAGGCACAACTAATGCTTGGGTGCCGAAACTTGATATATATTTTTAACTCAACCCCATAACAAAATAAAAGGAAATCTTGTATGCCACACTACAATTGTTGGGTGAAGCACATGAGTGGTGTTATCATGGGTTGACCACACTCGAGCATGCCAACATCAACTCGTATTTGGAGTTTACTAATAGATTAATCCAAATATTGGATAAGAAAAATATAGAGTTTCATTTCAAATATTTAGCGTACCTTAAATAGATAAGGAGCCCAAATATCTACATCATGAAGTTTCAAATATTAACAATGATGGTGACATACATATCAGAGGATTGGTTAGTGATATTATTCTTGGGAGGGTTAAGTGATCCATTGCATGGTTGGGTGAAGGATTTTAAGCCAATCACACTTTAGGATGCCATTACTAAAACCAAGGATATGGAAGATGCAGTTCCTTAGAAGGTATTGACTAGGTTCATTACCCCACCCAAGAATAAGGAGAAGAAGCCATTGCAAAGGAAAAATCAATGGAAGAAACTAGGGATGAGTTAACGATGAATTTTTTTTTTTGCAACTGTAAGGAACCTTGCATTCTAGGGCATAGGTGCATGGGAAAATAAGAGATTCATTGTATAGAAGTGATCTCAGATAGAAAAGAGGAGGAAGAAAATGCAATAGCTAAAAAAGAGGAGCATAGCTGCAACAACAATGATGAGGGGTGACCAAAAAAGAAACTGTCTGGAGCTAGTATAGCCAAACTCTCTTGTATTCTCAAATACAACACCTTTAGAGTAAGGTGAGTCATAAAGGGGCAATGGGCTAGTAGGATCCTCATTGATGGGGGTTCCACCCATAACTTCATCAATGCAACCCTGGTGGCAAGAAGTCACTTGGATATAAAATAATTTGAAGGGATTGATATAGAAGTAGTAGGAGGTTGAAGGATGGAATGTTTAAGGAAAGAGCCCTAGTTGGAATTAAATATGGGAAGCTACATGCTAGTAGATGACTTCGATGTAGTGGAGCTGGTGTAGTGGCTCATCACTATAGGGAAGAAATAGAAAGGATATAGTACCATAGAGAGGGATTAGGTCACACTAGAAGGAAAAATAGTTCTCCTTAGGGGAATCACCATAGATGCTCCAAAAGTGGTCACTACCAAAAATATGGAAGCTATATTTTACTATGGAGACAAAACTTGGGCCACACAATGTATGGTGACGCAAAAAATACATCAGAAGGAGGCTAGCATTGTTTAGTAGATATCTAAACTTTTTTGGATCAAACCCAAATGTTTTTTGAGCCTATCCCTCCACGCAAACCACCAGACAAGTGTTTAAAGCACACTATAGAATTAGAGGGTTGGTCCAATCCAATCATCACCACACGCTACTAACATCCAAAGATATTTAAGGAGGAGATTAAGAACCACCAAAGATCTATTGGATATGAGGCACTTAAGGCTCAACACTGGTCCATTTGCATCCTCTGTGGTTCTAGTCAAGAAGAAATATGGGACAATGAGGATGTGTATAGAATACAAATCTCTCAACAAGAAGAAAATTAATAATATGAACCCAATATCATGAATAGATTAGATTTTAGATGGAATGCATTGTGTACTTATCTTAATCAATTTAAAGTTGGGGTATCACTAGCTTAGGGTTTGAGAGTAGGACATACAAAATACAAATTTTAGATGCCAATATGAACATTATGAATTTCTCATCATGCATTTGGGTTGATGATCACACCATCCACCTTCTAGTCATCTATGAATTATATATTTAGGAAGAAACTAAAAAAAAAATTGCTAGTCTTCTTGGATGATCTTATTATTTACAACAAAACTTGGGAGGAGCACTTAAGGCACTTGGACAAGGTGTTGAACATATCGGAGGAGAAATCACTCTTTGCTAAGGAGTCCAAACACAAATTTGGAATGACATAAATTCTATACCTTGGCCACATCATTAATGTAGGAGTACATGTTCCCATGAAAAGATTCAGGCTATCAATGAATAACTGACACCAAAGAACCTCACAAGATTGAAGGGATTCATGGGGATATGCAATTATTATCAATGATTTGTTAAGGGATATTCTCAAATGGTGGCACCTTGGATAGATTTTATGAATAAGGGATCTTTCATATCGACAAAAGAGGCACAATACACTTTTGATAGGTGCAGGGAGGTAATGAGTTCTTGTCCTGCTCTTGCACTTCCAGATTTTTCACAACCTCTTTTTTTAGAATGTGATACATCAAGGGAAGGCATAGGAGTAGTATTAATATACGATGGGCATCCAATCACTTTCAAAAGATGAAAGCTAAGGGATATAAATAGGATATATTCTATATATGACAAGGATATGTTGACCATAATGCACACACTCACAAAATTTAAGAAGTACATGGTCGGAGGAAAATTCATGGTCAAAACAGATCACAACAACCTCAAATACTTTCTAGAGTAAAAATATCTCAATCTGAGGTAGTAAAAATTGTTCAGCATAATTCAACCTATGATTTCAACATCGAGTATATGAAGGGGAAGAATAATGTGGTGGTCAATTCTCTCTTTAGGATGCTAACAACATCCATTTCCCTTGCATCCATTTTGATGGGAAAACTATTGGAGTAAAAGAAGGGATCTAAGGAAGGAGAGAGGCAGATCAATAACAAGTCAATACCTTGTATGCAAAAAAACTTTTGAGGTCTATTCGTGGTGATAAACACAAAATTACAAGGACTAAGATGGTCCAAAAGGCATATCGATCATGATCGAATTTGTGAGCTTACTTGGGTCATGAGCATTTAACTGGAATAATAAAATGACCAATGATGGGATGATCATAGACATTATTAGTTCCTATTTTCCAATTTGTCTTCCATCATGGGAAAAATAAGTGATATATACTTCCTCCAGTTATTGTTCGAGCCGGATGATCAAAATTGGCATGTCCGGTTCTTTCGGGGATAGATCCATAAAGATCTACTTATCCAAATAACAAAGAAACCTAACCTAAATGATCTTGTATTGCTCTCCAATGGAATTCAATAATGATTTCAGGAGGAGACAACATGACATTGATAGCCAGGGATTGGTTGTAGGACAAATAGGTTCCTCTTAAACTACTCAAGGAGAGCCTACAGGTAGCCTAGAATCAACAAACTTTGTATGCAAATTTTCATATGGTGGAGCACAATTTCCGAGAGGGGGATCTTGTTTTCCTAAGACTTCAACCATATAGGAAATCATCCATGAGGAAGAGTGGTTTTGAGAAATTGAAGCCATGGTTTTATGGATCCTACAAGGCGATTAGAAATATTAGGGAGGTTTCTTATGAGTTAGAATTTTCGAAAGACAAAAAGATCCATAATGTTTCCATGTATCTTATCTTAAAAAGGTGCTTCGACGATAGGTAAAGGCCACAATGAAGCTTCCACCACTTTGCGGGGAAGAAAAAATGGTCTTCGTTTTAGAATAGGTCATGGGAACAAGGGAGAAGAAGTTAATGGGTAGATTCAACCAAGAGTATTTAATTTGATCGAAGGGATTGCTAGTGGAAAATGCTACATGGGAAGGAGAATACGTATTGCAGTTGCTTAAGGATAAGAAAATTCAAGAAGGGAGGTGTAGAAATTCCCACTGTATATCAACAGATTATGCAATGTACTAAAGGAAAATACAAGATCTACTTCTACAACAAACTTTGCGGAAGCTTAATCGAATATGAGCAAGATCAATTAGAACACATATAAGTGAGAATGAGAAATCAATCACACTTGACACAGAAGAAATAACTCGGGGAAAGCCTCAGCCTAAAACCCCAATCTCTATATTATCATACAAGTGGAAATATGTTCATTATTAACAAAGAATTAGCTCACAAGATATCCTGATCTCTCTGCAATCTCTCTACTGCTCATAGACAGTCAAAGGCTTCTCACAAACCTTCTCCTCTGCCCTCCAAGCCTCCTATTTCCTTGCACAGTTTTCCTTGGGGTTCAATGCTGCCATCTATGTGAATTGGCCTCTTCACACACTCACTAACCTCTAATCTAACTGTGAAATCCTGAAGGAGATGAATCCTTCAGAATGGATGAGTTTCCTTTATAGGAAAAATTCATCCAACTAATAGTACACTGTCCCTCCTCTAATCTCAATTGGGTCTTTGACTGAATTGACATGCATGAGTTATTTATGAGAGAATATTTAGTTATCTGAAGTGAAGCAGTTACATGCATGCATGCATTAACTAACTGAACTCACAATTAATTCAACAAACTATTTTAATTAATCTAACTAGACTGACTCAGTTAACTAAGCCAACTTATTACAAGTCAATATTACAACTCATCCTTATCTCTTTAATTGATGGATAAATTCCTCAATCAATGAAGAAACTATTGCATGTCCCCACATAGACTTCATGTTTGATTTTCTACAACTAATTAAATCGAGATGAATTAATTAATTATTTTACAAACAACAAATTCAAATTTTACTTCACTATTTTAGTTCAGGGACTAACTAAAATAGGAATCCATCCCGAAATGATATTTATAGCAATGCTATTTTTAGCACTTCCATTTTTCATTCCTTGTTGCTATGTCCAACACTAGTACCTAAACTGCTATTTATAGCAGTGTTATTTTTAGCATTTCTATTTTTAGAATTTCTTGTTGCTATTTTCAACACTCCCTCTCAACAAGAAAGACATTCAACTCGAACCCGATCCTAAACCTTTGGAATGTTCTACGTGCAACATTTCTTCCAAGTGTTGTTGCTCCAACAACTCTAGAAAGAAACATCCTCTGATGTTGAAGCTCCATCTACCACTGACAAGTGCTCCCTCTCTGATCTCTGAGATGCTGTAACACTTTATGCATCTCTCACACCATTGCATACCTCTCTATGCCATCTTACATTGGTGCAACACTCTTGTGCCTCTCACATTGTTGCGGCATGCTAGCTCTGTGCTGTCATGGGATTCTTGCACTGTAGCTCTCTCTGTCGCTCCATCTACATCTGCCTCTACCCACTCATCTAGTCCTGCTACTCCTCATCGGGGCTCCCATAGTAAGGTCTAATCAAAGAGGTTGGGTACCTCAATGATCCTGCCCCTATTCTAGCCTTCTTGAGACAATCACTCCACATCACCCCACCTCCTACCTGGAGGTATGGATGCATGTGATCCCTATGCCCACTTGGCTTGAAATTTTCCCCTATTGGAGGTCTCTACATGAGTAGACATCTCTACTCAATCTCCTCTCGGCTTCTTTAGTTGTGGTTGTTCCACAACCTCCTAAAGCTGCTTCACCAATTGTGGCTCCTCCACAATTGTCTGAGACTTCTTCTAGCACTGCATGTTGAGAGATAATGTACTCTCCCTCTCAACCACCAAGTCTCCAATAGTTGCCTTGATCCTCAAGGCTTTGAATGCATCTTGAACCTCAAGAGCATACAGGTTCTTAACTCATGAACCGATTTGCTTCACCTATCTTGTGGTGATGTGTTGAAGGAAAACCTTTCCCTTACTGAAGACTACATAGCCCTTATCTTCTAGCATGGTGATCGACACCAAATTTTTACTCAGTCCTGGTACATACTTGACATCGGTCAAGGTAATGCGAGTTGCATGCTTGTCTGAAAAACAGCTCTGCCTACACCTAAGACACTATATTTTTCATCATTACCCATCACTATGAGTATCATGGGATCTTTCTCCTCCAAAGAAATAAACAAACTCTTGTCACTGGTGATGTGCAAAGAAGATCCATTGTCAGGAAACCAACCACATCCCACCATTGATGAAACCATGCATGCGAAGAGTGTGAAATCCAACTCGAACTGTGAGGCCAATGCCTCACCTTCAGATCCTTCCTTGGATCCCATGTTGGATTTCTTCAGTGGGAAATTTGTAGCAAAATGGCCCACCTCATGACAACGAAAGCATTGCACTTTCGATTTGTCAAACTTCTTCCCACCATGGGAAGAACTTGATATGGGAAGAGAATCCTTCTCCTTCGCTTTCTTCACCTTACTCGCTAAGGCTAGATTTTCCTCATCATCTTGCTTCGATGAGGATCCATCTTTGGTGCTTCTTCTTATTTCCTCCTGCATCAGATCTGACCAAATTCGTTCCCAATCTGGCAGTTTTTCTCTTCCATTAACCAAGTCTTGGTAGCTATGCCAGCTCTTAGGAAGACCAAGGAGTGCAAAAGATAGAGTTAACTGAAGTTATAAGATTGACTGGATCGCTATAGGAGGAAATAGAAAGGATATAGTACCATAGAGAGGGATTGGGTCACACTAGAAGGAAAAATAGTGCTCCTTAGGGGAATCACCATAGGTGCTCCAAAAGTGGTCACTGCCAAAAATATGGAAGCTATATTTTACTATGGAGACAAAACTTGGGCCACACAATGTATGGTGACATAAAAAATACATCAGAAGGAGGCTAGCATTGTTTAGTAGATATCTAAACCTTGTTGGATAAATCCCAAATGTTTTTCAAGCCTATCCCTCCACGCAAACCACCAGACAAGTGTTTAAAGCACACTATAGAATTAGAGGGTTGGTCCAATCCAATCATCACCACACCATACTAACATCCAAAGATATTTAAGGAGTTGATTAAGATAGAGTTAACTGAAGTTAGAAGATTGAGCAGATAGAGTTATTAGTCTATCTGCTATTCCTGTTTTATCCGCCTCGCAATTATAAAAGGGACATCGATTGTAAAGAAGGGGGAATCATTATCATTATTCAGAAATTACTATTGTATTTTTACTTTGATCATCGACTCTCGTTGATTAAAACAGAGTACGACTGGCTGTAACCATTCTTGCATATGATTAATACATAATCCAGTTGTTGTTCTTTCTTCTATACTAAAGTAGCCCGATGGTGCTTCACTAGTGGCTAAGGGCCTGACCCTAGTGGATCCACTTGCTATTTCTGTACCATTCCTTTACAATCTCTATTGTGTGATGGTTTGGTTTGATATTTGTTTATTGGAATCACATTGCTTTACTGTTTCTTGTTTTTAGATTTAATGAATTTCTCCATTATATATGTTGTAACTGAATTGTGTTGTTGTTCCTTCTCATCACAATAAGATTGTTATTCTCTACAACTATATTGTTATGTTGTTCATTTTTATTACAGAGCTTTGTTGTTCATTCTAGTACATTAACTTTGCTGTTCATTATAGTTTCATGAGTACCTCTGTTCATTTCCTTTCTGCAATCATTTGGTTTTGCCTTTTAGCATTGTTACAGTTAGAATAATTATCCCATTTCTATCAACAACATTATTGATTTAATTCATTGTCATTCCCAATCAGCTATTTAGTGTGGTGTGTGAGATCAACAACTGTAAATGACATTGGCTATTACTGCCAGAGCTCTCAGATTGAGGATCTTATTTATGTTTGATTTCATTTACATTAGTTAAAAGAGGAAAGAGTTATTTCTACTGTATCCTTGACTGATAATTTCCATTAATTTCCTGAGTGAATGATTTAGTTTCAGAGCATTGAGTTTCTTTTAATTGCAAGTAAGTTTTATTTCAAGCATCCATTTACTCTTGTATTTGAAAGCACTTACTGCAATTTAGAAACATTACTCTTGAATAAAATAGCCACCACAAACTGTGTACACTCTTGAAATAGAAAATACTACCCGGATTGATAATTAATGTAGGATAAATAGGAGTTAAAAAAACATCTTTTATCACTCAACATTTTGGCGCTGTTGCTAGGGAGAGTGTAGCCATTTTTTTAAAAAGAGTAGTGTGCGTATGATAAGTGACTGTTAGGAGAGAATTGGGTATTAAAAAGGAAAGGTAAGAACCTGTGTACGAAGCATGTAAAAGCCCTACTCCCCGCCCGCTTTCCAGTAGAATTGTTAATTTTTTTTTTTTTTTTTTTTTTTTTTTAGGGTAGAAATAAATATTTGAGTTGTGTGTATGACTAAGAAGAAATTCTTGAAAATAATCCAAAACCACTACCCAAACCTGAAAAAGCTAAGGGATCGGTGACCGTTGGTTGATCAGCCTTCATAGATGATATCATTAAGCAAGTCGAATCTTAGCCATTAGTGGGATCTAGAAAAGTTTCTTCTAGACAACCTACTAGCTCCCTTTGGGCCACAGGCTCACCATCTGTCATGTGGAAAGAGTTATTTTTGCTAACGAAACTAACCTCCCTAGGAGTCTAAGACTCTCTAGTGACAAACAAGACAATTAAGAGCAATCCTTCTCTAAACATACATTATTCTATGAGACACCAAGTGTTTTTCCATCCTACCTCAAGTCCAACGCTTGTTGCAGCAGTCCAAGCCTCGTCGATCCAGATGAGCTCCTCTTTCACTTTGAAACCTGCATACACTAATAATCAAACGATTACATAACACCTGAATATTCCATAAAGCAAAGCATATTCAACATATAGACCAAGGAGTATATGAAACAATTCATTAACAACAAATCATTGAGAAGAATGGACTTATTTGTATTAAGGAAACAAAAAAGAAACCATTACAACCTGAGCCTTGGTGTTGTGTAAGTTCCTCCCAGGGTCCAGCAAGAGTTTTCCTCTACTTTGACAAGCTCACCCACTTCCAAATGAAACAAGAAAGGATGGTAATCTCTCTTCACAAGCTTCTAAAAGGATGTCCTATTTCCAGCAGCATCTACCCTTTGGAATGTTCAGCTTTCAACCTCCCCTCCTTTGGCCCAATGCCTGTATTCATAGTGTTCTAGAGGAAGTTATTCAGTTCCAACATCAATGGGATACTCCCTCTTTTGGATGGGGTGGCTCCTCTCTTGATGGGA
>APFE031063029.1:165619-205379 GCA_000404065.3 Pinus taeda | reverse complement strand
CTTGTCATAACTTTGGACACAAAGCTGTTCAATGTGTTTCCTATAAGAACATCATGACTAGAGAAGCACGAAATCAAAGGAGTGTGACTGGGATCATGAAAAGGACCTACAATAACTTTTCTGCTCTTGAAAATGAAACAGAATGTTCTATTTGTAACAACTTCGGTCATGAATATTTTGAATGCAGGAGTAGGTTTCGGCAAACAACTCAGAAGGAGCAAGCTTCATTGAGTCCCAAAACATGGAGAAAGAAATAACTGCAACTAGAAAGATGTGGTATAGCCTTATATGTGGAAGGACAGGAAAATCAGTGGTACATCAATAGTGGATGCTCGAAACATATGACAGGTGATAAGGAACAAATTCAGTCATATAGTGCCTTAGAAAAGGAAAGGAAGGTCTCATTTGGAAATGACACCCCTGCACTCATAAAAGGTAAAGATTTTGTTCTTTTGAAAGAAAAGGTCAAAGCTGGAAATGTTATGTATGTTGATGGCTTAAAGCATAATCTATTGAGTTTCAGTCAAATGTGTGATAAAGGAAATAAGGTAATATTTCGATCAAATGGATGTATTGTTCATGAGATTGATACAGGAGAAACAGTGATCAAAGGAATAAGAACTCCAAATAATTTATACATACTTAAGGGAGGACAACAACAATGCTATCTAAGTAAGAATTATGAACACTGGTTATGGCACAGAAGATTGGGGCATCTAAGCTTCTCTCAGATAAGGAAAGCATGCAAATATAAGGCGGTTCGTGATATCCCTGACATCATAATTCCAGATAATACAATATGCAAATCATGTTAGTTTTGCAAGCAAACTAGAAGTAATTTCCCTGAGAAGGAAGGATCAGCTAGTAAGCCACTTGAACTTGTCCATACTAATGTATGTGGTCCATCTAGGAAAAGGTCATCTCTAGGAGAAGAGTACTTCATATGGTTCATTGACAACTTTTCCAGGATGTGTTGGATAGGACTTCTGAAGCATAAAGACGAAGCTTTCGAAAAGTTCAAAGCATTCAAAGCCTTGGTTGAAAACAAATCAGATCGCAGAATCAAATGCCTCAGGTCTGATCAAGGAGGGGAATTTACTTTGGATGAATTTTTCAATTTTTGTGAATAACATGGAATAAGAAGGGAATTCTCTATTGCAAGGACTCCTTAGCAAAATGGAGTAGTAGAAAGGATGAACAGAATGGTTCAATAAATGGATTGTGCTATGCTTGATGAGTCTGGAACTCTTGCAACCTTCTGGGGTGAAGCTGCATTTTCTACCATCACTGTTCTCAACAAGACAAATTTTTGGGTCAATATCACTCAGACTCCTCATGAACTTTGGTATGGTAAGACTCCTACGGTAAAATACTTCAAAATTTTTGGAAGCAAATGTTACATCAAAAGGACTAATGAAAACCTTGGCAAGTTTGAACCTATAGCAGATGAAGGCATTCTCCTTGGTTACTCTCCCCACAGCAAAGGATATAAGTGTTACAATAAAAGACTTGGAAAAATTGTTGAAGATATTGATGTAGTGGTTGATGAAGAAGGAAACAATCCTAGGCAAAAGAAATCCGAAAATTTTGAAGATGATGAGGACTATCCTTCAACATAATGTCAGACTTATAATGAAGAAGAAACATATGAGGCACTAGAAGAACAGATAAGGGTAGAAAAAAAGACTCCATCTAGGTATGTCTAGAAGAATCATCCAGAGACTGAAATTTTGGGGTAGAAAGACGCATGCGTACAAACATGAAGAACTATTTCAGAAGCTTCAAGCTATCTAGCATTTCTCTTCTCCACTGAACCACGAAATGTAAGTGAAGCATGCAAAGATGAATGCTAGGTCAAGGCCATGAATGAAGAACTTGATTAGATTGAAAAGAATAACACTTTGGAGTTGGTTCCAAGACCAAATGATAAGAATATCATAGGGACCAAATGGATATTCAAAAACAATCTAAATGAAAATGGAGATGTTATTAGAAACAAGGCCAGACTTGTTTGTAAAGGGTATGCTCAACAAAAAGGTATAGACTTTGAAGAAACTTTTTCACTGGTTGCTAGACTTGAAGCCATAAGAATGTTCCTTGCTCTTTCTAGCTTTTAGAAGTTCAAAGTATTTCAAATGGATGTGAAATCTTCCTTTTTAAATGGATACTTAGAAGAAGAAGTGTATATTGAGCAACCAGATGGATTCATCCTTGGAAATGATCCAAAAATTGTCTGCAGACTTAAGAAGGCACTCTATGGTCTTAAACAAGCTCTAAGGCCTTGGAATTATCAACTGGACAAATACCTCCATCAACAAGGTTTTTCAAAAGGATCAGCAGATAGCAATCTATATATAAAAATTGATAGTTATAAATTGCTAATACCTATTGTGTATGTTGATGATATCATCTTTGGTAGCAATGAAGAAGCCATGAGTCAAAACTTTTCTTTGGTGATGCAGAAAGAATTTGAAATGTCCTTGCTTGGTGAGCTAAGATATTTTCTTGGTTTACAAGTCCAACAAAATAAAGACGATATCTTTTTATCACAAACCAAGTACCTCAAGCAGATCTTGAAGAAATAGGGCATGGAAGATTCGAAACCAGTATGTACCCCTATGGTAACGGGATGCAGCCTCAGCACAAATGATGATTCAACAACAATACATCAACCAACTTATAGATCCATGATTGGTATTCTACTCTATCTGATAGGTACCAGACCAAACATCATGCATGTAGTGGGAATAGTTGGAAGATTCCAGGCAAATCCGAAAGAAGCACACCTTCAGGCGGTTAAAAGGATTTTCAAATATCTTCAAGGAACACAAAACTATGGCTTGTGGTATCCTAGAGATACAGATCTCGCACTTCATGCATATACAAATGCAGATTGGGCAAGAAATGTGGATGACAGAAAAAGCTCTAGTGGAGGTGCATTCTCTATGGGTTCCAGATTAGTGTCATGGTTTAGCAAGAAACAAAGTTCAATTACTTTATGTACAACTGAAATAGAATATGTGGCTGCTGCATCTTGCTGCACACAACTCCTTTGGATGATGAAAACTTTGCAAGATTTTCAAATCACTTGTACTCCACCTATCTCTACTTTATGTGATAATACAATTGTAATTAGTGTTTCAAAGAATCATGTCATGCATTCGAAGACCAAGCACATACCTATCAAATATCATTTTCTCCGAGAACAAGTGCTTGAACAAAAGGTCAAATTGGAGTATGTTCCCTCCAAGGAATAGGTTGCTGATATACTCACCAAACCACTACCTAGGGAGACATTTGAATACCTCAGATAGAAGCTGGGAGTAGTTGATGCATCATCTTACTGTTGAAACTTGTCTGTTTTAGAGAAAAGTGGTTGTACGCGATTTTAATGAGGAGAATCCATGTACATACACTAGTTTATGTGGACATAGTTGTGTATATGTTGGTTTGAAGACAAACAGTGGGCCAGGCTCAGGATGAAAAGAGTCTGATATGGGACTGGCAGAGACCTTCCAACACAGGTTCAGGGGGAGCATATATACTTCTAATAATGCATTTTTGGCATTATCTTAGAAGATCTTGGTTCAAGTTCACAATGTTTTTGGTTTCAGGTGGAACAGGTGCAGAAGGAGAACATGGTTGCTGGTCTGAATGATGATTGACAGATGCTGCTAATGATAGTTGTTGATGACTATCATAGTCTTGTTGTAGATATTTTGTCTCTATTTCATGTATTTCATTTCTTATCAAGGTCATGTAACAACCTATTTTGGTTTCTCCACTATGTCTGGGATGGATGATGTAATGTTCTTGTTTTATCATGTGTAAACCTTTGGTGTATCCCCACTTGGTTGGAAGATGGATGCATGTATGAGTCCTTGGTGATAGGAATTTCACTTATGATGTATAAAGTCATGTTTCTTCTTGTAGAACATCTTCTTGCAGACCTTGCCTACAATCAGGGGGCGCATGGATAGCACAACAGAGCAGATAATTCAGCATGTACTCAAGGGGAGCATTACCCTTTTCCCTTGATGACAAAGGGGGAGAATGACTTTGAGTAACTTGAGGTTTCCATCAAGTCCAAAGGGGGAGATTGTTGGAATTATGACACATGTATTGTCCTTGATGGAAACTCATTCAGATGGAAGAACACAGTTCAGGCTCTCAGAATGAAAGAAAATATATATACACAGGTTCCTCTTAATCAGGTCGCATATACATGCAGGATTGCCAATCAAAAGGTGCGTATACATATGCACGCACTTTCATGCAAGGAAAATCACGTAATGTAGGAAAACCTATTTTTGGTCCATGGTATTTAGTCCTTGGTATTTGAACCATGGTTTTGGACCTTGGTATCTCATCCAAAGTATTAAGCCCAGGCATTGCACCCCAAGTATTGGTTCTTAGTGGTTTTAGACCATGGTATTGAGTAAGGCCTAAAACTATAAAAGAGGAAGGAGATCATTAGGCAAAGGTATTCACTGAAGCATTGAAGATCTTATGGGGAGCAAGATCTAGAATGGGGTTATGGTGCATAGCTGGATCTGAACCAAGGAGGAACCTGAGCCCTAAAAGAAGCATAAGTTCTATTGTTGGGTCAAGATCTTAAGGCTTGAATAGTAATATTTTTGTGTGATTTTGATCTGTTATATTTGGCACGAGTTGATCTATAAATATGATAATCTGGGTATAATAGATGTTTGAATGAGTGAAAAGGGTAAATTATCTTTCATAGATCTGTATGCAGGTTCAACACAGCAGAGGCGCGTATACACACTAGTTAAGTAAGTCAAAATAGCGTGTACGCTAGTTGTCCTTAATACAGAAGCATATGCACGCAGGTTCTACATATTGAAGTAGCGTACGTCTCATGAAATATGTTTTAGCTACATCTGTTTATTACTGCAGTGTTCTGGGTTCTGGATTGGTTTTTGGTTACTGTTAATGTATTCTGGTTACAACATTCAGAGAAGTAATTGTTTGATTCAGTTTTAATTGAAGCAAAGGAGATTGGTTGATGCATATGTATTTGATGTTTGATTATTGTCATTGATGGATCCAATATAAAAATTTATGAAACGTGGTCCCTGGAAGAAAGAGAAGGTTGTAGCCTTTTGTAGGTCAACACCTATGTACTAGTACATCAACTAGTACAAGAGCTAAGGGGGTTGTAGCTCCCTTCCAGGAGAAGCTGGAGAACGAGAGAAAGTTGTAGCCTTTTGCATGTAGAAGCTTGTGTACTGGTATATGACTACACCAGTATAGAAATATTGTAAAAAGAAGTTTCTTATTAAAATAATATAGAGATGAATTGCAGTAGGTGGTTTTCACCCACATTGGGTTTCCACCTTATATCTTGTGTCCATGTGTGTGATGATCTATTCTGTTTTACTACACCTGTTTACTTTTGTTATGGTTAATGAAGTTCTGATGCACTGATTAGAGATCAAAATTTAATGTATCATAAGTTTACTGGTATACACTTGTTTCCTTAGACATAGTAGCATATATACGTAGTTTCCCATAACTGAATTATTGTATGCAAGTCTGATTGTGAAATGAAAAATAATTGATTTGATAATACTGATTCAGCCCCCCTCTGAGTATTATTTCCAACAATAAGCACTCGTGGGCAACAGAGCTCTGCTAATGGTATTGGAGTCATATTTTCCAACATCAATAGTACTTCTAAACCATTTTCTTATTTCTTTATCTTTATTTCAAAATTTAGTGAAACAACTCAAACCAAAGATAAGGGCACTAAAAGGGGGAAAATCTCAAGAAGAACCCCAAAAACAGTGAATGCAGCTATTCAAATTGAACTCCATGATACAAGGGCCATGGAGACTCAAATCGAGCCCATACTCATTCAAAACGATAAGGAATAACATGTAGCGTAGACCTCATGCATTCCATTCCATGATAAAGGGACACGGATTATAGGCACTCAGTCTTGTAATAAAAGTACCCAGACAAATCTCCAAGCCAAAGATGTTTTGATAGGAAATAACCATGTTATAAAAAAAATACAAGAGGACCTGGCATAGGCTTAGCTGACCATAAAAAGGCTTGAGGAAGAAACTGTTCCTTAGCAAAGATACCAGAGATTACAGCAACAATTGAGGGACATCAATGCCTCAGAAAAATTTGAAAAGATAAAGAGTAGACTGGAAATAGTCATGTGTCAGATGGATACTCTTTGTTTCCTTTACATAGATGTTTTAGCATGCAGGTCACCTACCAAGAACTAAGCTTTATTTTTAGTAGAAAGGTACTTACAGTTAAAAATTAAGGTTGTTAGGGCAGGAAAACCTATAGAATTTAAAACTATTGAGGATTTTATAAACTACTATAAACACCATGGACTAAAAGTTCAACGATTACTTTGTGAGTTTTATTTGCATAATTTTATATTGGAAGAAGAAATGGAGAAGAATCCCAGTCCTTTTGTGGGTGATGTACAATTTTAAGCGTTCATTTCATTTGTTGTTAACCAGTTGAAGTGGCTTAAAGCCCATAACACTTTTTAGAGGCAAGAAAATGGGTTAGACCTTTGGGTCAGGAGTGAGCCAAAAAACCCATTACAACTGCTAGCTAAACATAAAAGTCTAATGCAAAAGGAGGGAGAAATCTAGACCTTGGGACCCATCCACAAAGGAATTGTCCAACAAGGGATAGAATATTTCCTCTCTATCAAAGACAATTCCTTGGTAGCAGTCAAATTCAAATGGAAGGCTTCCAATCAGAATATATAGGACAGAGAGCCATTCAAATACAAAAACTTTAAATTAGCTGTAGATCGCTTGGTTACCTATAGTAACCTCATCTTGAGGGAAGGCCGTATTGGATAGGTTGTAGGTTTCAAAGCCCTATTATCTGGTATCCTGCAGAAGGGTATAAAGCTATATATGAATTGCTTGAAGGGTAGACAAGGCCCATCTTTGAAGTTTTGGCTAAAAATCATGGTTTTAGACCACCTTATGACATTCCCTCTCTAGCCTATTCTTTGACTACTTTGCACACAAACTACATGGTTTTCATGAGGGCATGAAAAAGGGTAAGCAGGTGAGTGTGTTGTGCTATGGAAAAGGTATGAATTTGACATTTATTTCCTTATCTTTTTCCTTAATCATATCTCCTTTATATTCTAGGATGTTAATATATCAAATAATTATAGCAAAAACAAGGGAGTTATTGATTATTGCAATTTAGCTAATTATTGTCTTCTCATGCAGGAAAAAGATAAAATTGAAATTACCTTTCCGGGGAAAAAGACAAAGTGAAGTAACTGTTGAACTCTTTCACCAGGAAGCCATATCTACACAACGGGTCAAGATTGGAGCACACAATTAAGGATAAGAACAAAGGAGATCACAACATCAGCGCAAAATACAAAGAGTTAACTGAAGTTAGAAGATTCAGCGGATCCCTTAGTATCTCTTGATCCTGAGGGATCAATGTTACTAGTCTATCTGCTATTCCTGTTTTATCCGCCTAGCCATTATAAAAGGGACATCAATTGTAAAGAAGGGGGAATCATCATCATTATTCAGAAATTACTATTGTATTTTTACTTTGATCATCGACTCTCATTGATTAAAATAGAGCACAACTGGTTGTCACCATTCTTGCATATGATTAATACATAATCCAGTTGCTATTCTTTCTTCTATACTGAAGTAGTCTGGTGGTGCTTCACTAGAGGCTAAGGCCCCGACCCTGGTGGATGCACTTGCTATTCTATACCATTCCTTTACGATCTCTGTTTTTTGATGGTTTGGTTTGATCTTTGTTTATTGGAATCACATTTCTTTACTGTTTCTTGTTTTTAGATTTAACGAATTGCTCCATTATATATGTTGTAACTAAATTTCATTGTTGTTCCTTCTCGTCACAATAAGATTATTATTCTCTGTAACTATATTGTTATGTTGTTCATTTTGATTACAGAGCTTCGTTGTTCATTCCAGTACATTAACTTTGTTGTTCATTACAGTTTCATGAGTTTTGCTGTTCATTTCTACTAAATAACATTACTGTTCATTTCCTTTCTGCAATCATTTGGTTTTGCCTTTCAACATTGTTACATTTAGCATAATTATCCCATTTCTATTAGTAGCATTATTGATTTAATTCATTGGCATTCCCAATTGGTTATTTAGTGTGGTGTGTGAGATCAACAACTGTAAAGGACATTGGTTATTATTGTTAGAGCTCTCAGATTGAGGATCTTATTTATGTTTGATTTCATTTACATCAGTTAAAAGAGGAAAGAGTTATTGTTATTGTATCCTTGACTAATAATTGCTGTTAATTTCCTGAGTGAATGATTTAGTTTCAGAGCATTGAGTTTCTTTTAATTGCAAGTAATTTTTATTTCGAGCGTCCATTTACTCTTGTATTTGAAAGCACTGTACTGCAATTTAGAAACATTACTCTTGAATAAAATAGCTACCACAAACTATGTACAGTCTTGAAATAGAAAATCTTACCCGGATTGATAATTAATGTAGGATAAATGGGAGTTAAAAAGGCACCTTTTATCACTCAACAACACATTGAATAATGCGCAGTGAGCATGCATGAGTATAAACGCATCGAGGAAAGCTAAGTAATATCAGTGTGATATAAAGTGATAGGTATAGGGAAGTGACAATAATTAAAAATACAAGGAATTAAGTGAAGAGACAAAATGATAATTATCAAAGTAATTATTGAGTTATTAGTTTTTTTTAACTATAATATTTTTTTTTTGAGAATCTGTAATTTTAAAAGATCAAAAGATCAATTGTTACTGTAACACGAGATACAATTATTTCATAAATGTCACAAATAAGTCAGTTTATAATGTTCCTCTTCAAAAATACTTTGCGAACTCAAAATTTTTTCTGAGTTTTATCCTGGATTTCAATGTATGTTTGATAAGAAATTTATATGTTATTGGATGTAGGTGCACCCTTCATAAATTAATTCAAGACAATATTCATAGTAGCTTATAGATGGCCCAAAAGTATTGACAACAACAAAATAAAAATAATCCATTAGTTCAGAAATACACAACCCATTAAGACATATATCTATCATTGTGAAATCTCAAGGGACATTACCATTTCTTTCTCAAAATCACAAGGGTTACAGTGCTCAAAGAATAATGGAACCTGGTATTTAATTACAATAGAATAAATATCAAATTTGAAGTCCTCTTTGGTAGTTCCAACACACACTCTTCCACGATAGAGTATGCCCTTGGCCATGGTGTATAACTCCACCCCATAAAACTTGTAACACATTGAGAAATAAATAACCATTTCATTCACATTAATGATAGTAAATATCAAAATGGCACACATAGTCATATGTTCAGCGAAATAATAAGAGTTAGAGATTTGTATTAAGGAACCTGGGTATATGCTTTAGTAGTGAACTTGGCGAGGTATTATTCCCCTTTTTACTGATGCATATTAGCCACAGTGAGGGATATTTTGTTCAAGAATCAAACCCAAAATAGTAGCTCGACCTAGTTGTCATAATCAATCACAAAAATTAGCATTTTATCCAACTTGAGTTCTAAAATATATTAGCCCTTATCACTGAACTCGTCTCACTAGTTTTGCATAGAACCTCAACCAACTCAGCCCTTCTATGGATTAGTGATTCAACCTAAAAAGGATCACAATATCTTTAAGAAATCAACTTCTCCTTCAATGCAAAATAATCTGGAATAAAATTTAGTGATCTTAATTAATAGGCCCAAGCGAAGGGTAATAAGAAAACCCACTTGGCCTCTAGAAATTTGTGACTTATACTTTGAAAAATTCATCTCCCTTGGTGTTGGGAAATTTTTTCCTTGCTGAGCTTCAGATTTTAGAGATAAATTTATCCCTTTAATCAATGAGATTCGACCTCCTTCTTGGTGATGAATTTACTCACAAATAAGTTATGCGATGATGATGAAATATGACCTTGAGATTGATAAAGAACTGAAGCAAATTTGGTTCCTCAATGAAGGTGGATTTGACCTTGGAAAAGTGATAATGGTGTCCTACCAAAATTATAATTCGGCTTGCTATAGAAGTGACAGTAGAACTTGACCTCCTAAGAGAGAATGATCCTCATGCAAAATTAAACCCTTGATATGCAACTCATCTTTGGAAATTTTTTCAGAAATCGAACCTCTTGGAAATTAACTCTCTTGGAGAGCATAAACATGGCCTCCTGAAAATAAACCCTCTTGAAGAGAATAAAAATGGCCTCTTGAAGATTGTATGATCTTGTAATAAGAACAATGGAATATCTTAAGTAATTTTCCCAACGAGCTAAAGAGGTAAGTAGGCTGGCACTCAAATTCCACCGAAATTAGATTTGAGTTTTGTTTGAAACTTTTGAAACTTAATTAAGCTTCTTCTCAATGTCAATTATAAATGAATATGAATAGAATGATTTGCAATTGAGTCTCTCTTTTATTTATAATTCTCATTGAGCCTTCTAGATTCTATATTCTTCGTTTCCCTTATTATTTTATTGGTGGGGCCCATTTTCCACTAGGAGACCTTTTGCCACAATTTTGAATAAAATAATCATTTGTCTCCTTTCATAATAAAATATTTTTTTGCCATTGTCCATGAGGTCTTGGATAGATGATGATTAGGTGCTTTGTTAAGGCACTCTTTAATGTACACAAAAAATTTGGAACATTATTGTCTTCCCCACCAAAAATTGCTTATCTTCAAGTAATATCCATATGATGTTGCTCCACAAGCTAGGCTATCTAATTTTAGGGTCCCAACTGTGCCACTGAGCCACTCCTAGCCGTGGAACCACCATCACATGAATAAATCCTATGCCACTAGGGTCCCAAACCATCCCGATCCATGTGAAGCCTCTTTCGCTCCACTCACCATCCAACAAGATGGGATCACCAGAAGGGCCTTGCATGTTTTCCGTAAGCAGGGAACTAAGGTAGGGATAAATCCTGATCAACTCCTGTTGAACATCTCGCCATACTGGTGAAGCGCTCCATGTTGACAACAAATCACTAAATTCCAATGGAAGATCTCAATGATCTCCCCTGTAGGAACTCGCTCACCCTCGAGGGTAATTGAACCATCACATCATGTGATGCTCGGATCTCATGCCAGTCTGACGAGGGTGCCACCATGCTGAAATTGTGCCACTCTGACTATGATAGACTACGCATCGTGCATAGAAGGTATCCTCCTCTCCTGGAACGTGATGGTGAAAATTTTGTGAAGGCCAAGCTCATCCTGCCCATGCATCTCCATGATGTAAATGTCTACCCATCCAATGTCAATCTCTGTCTTGAGAAATAACAAGATAAATCTACCTATCCATATAATGGAGGCCTCAGTAATCCTCCATGTGTCAAGCCCAAGGTGAATTATCTCACCCTCTGCCATGATCTTTCTCATCATGGAATGGAGTGTCCTATAATCCAATTGAGTCCCTATATCCCATAGTCAAATCTGTGGTGGATGAGTTCTGTTTGTTGTTGGAATCCACCAATGCCTTGTCTCTAGTCCCTGCATGCCATCTATATAACTACTCCATATATCATGAATAGATTCGATGCATTCTAAAATACCCTGCGCTTTCCATACCACATACTTACATCTGCTATCTTGTCTCCTAAAATCATCTCTCATCCCAACCACATGACTCAACTAGGGAGCCTCCCCTTCAATGCCATGGGATCTATCTAACTGTCTTGGATGGACCTCCTATGCCCTAGTACTCTTGAGGCAAGCATCAAGAGATAATATCCAACTCCTCTACAATGGTGTGTGGTGCCAAAGAGTGATATATGTGTGGGCCCTTATGGGTATGTCCAGGAATCCATATGGACACTCACAACCAACCCTGTATCCAACCTTCTCTCCAAACCTGGGTATGTCCACCTCAATGACACTACTAATGATCCGAATTGGATGCTAAACACTCTCTAAGTTTTCATAAACTCATTCAAATTGTGCGAAACAGAATCAAGTCTTAGAAAGATTAAGCTATCAGAAGGATTCCTCGTGACAGTTGCAATTGCGCTCAACACGGAGCAACGAAGACCCTCGGTCGAGCGTGTAGACCATTGGCCCATGGTAATGCGTTCTAGAAAAAATCGACAAAACCAGAGGCTAATTCAAGAAACATGGGTAGTTTTTGATACGCAATTAGTGCTAAAGCACTAATCGCGTATTGCATGGTGTCCCCCTCAGTGAAGGAAAGCCCCGAAGTGGCTGGACCCGAAATGGCTATGAAATGCAGAAAAGTAATAAATTTGGTTCCGTGGATTCCACCAAAACTTGGAGGATATCAGAAGGCCTTGAAGCGGTAAGCAGTTTTGGCCGAGTTTCGCCCGATGCCACACATTGAGTGACACGCGTCCGGTGAAAGAAAGAGAAAACCGCTCACATCAGACGAGTAAATGTCATGCTACTTACCTGCCCGATATGAATGACGACCATAGGATCTGGGGGGCCCAGATCAACGACAGATGCATGTCCTAATAAATGACTAGATTTGACAAGGTTGTAAAGCAAGATGACATGGGATTTGAAGTCTGACATGGAAAATGAGTTGGCAGAAGATTTGTGTTTCGCGAGCATATTTGAGCAAATGGAAATAACGACCATTCAAATGTGTTAAAGGAACCTAACACACTCACTCGTTGCAGAATAGGTGGCCACCTCCCTATGAAGTGTTACACAGTGATGATGATGAAGAATAGGGGAGTTCGAATGGACAGAGGAAGGAAAACTAGAATGTTGAGAAGTGGAAACGAACCGAACGAAAGCAGATTGGCTTTAAAGCCATGAACTAATAGAAGTAGAGAGAGAGACAGAGAGAGACAATGACACACACAGAGAGGAGTTAGTTAGCCACAAAGAGCTAAGAGAAGAGAATAGAGAGAAGAAGCCGAGTTAACTTGAGGGTAGCATCAAGCCAGATAGAGCCAGAGAGAGTTAGAGAGTCTATGCACTCCAGAGAAAGATTGAGAGGTTCAGGTGAGCTCCTCGGCATAGGCCTGTCATGTATGAGTTTTAGATCAGGCTCATACTACTATGACCAGTAGAGGTCAAGTACCTGTAAGGAGAGTTTGTGTACTCAAATCCTACTGATTAAACTCCTTATTAAACTTGTTGTTTTTACATGTTTTCCTGTTATGTTCTCTCTAACTACCCCAGTGTCTATGTATTTCGTAATCTTATCGATCCATTGCATAAAGTAACATAGGCACATCCATGCACATGAGTCTGTAATACTTTTAATTCTTTGTCTTGGATAAATTCCAGATCAAGTGGTATTAGAGCTCTAGGTTACTAAGGTTAGAAAAGCTTGTGATGTCTAGGTCAAAGCTTAAGTTAGGAGAAGGAAAGTTGGTTGGAACTAACCCTGAAATTGGAAGAGTCTATCCTGAGAGGAAAATGTCAGAAGAAAGTCCCTTGGAATCGGACCCTCAGTTCATGGATAGTTTCATGACCATGAGAGCCATGGTAGAGTAAATGTATAGAGAATTTAAGAAAGGTAGAGAGGAATATGCATCAAACTCCAAAAGAGATAAAGGAGCAGAATAATCTCTCATCCATGACCACTCTAAAGACAAGGGGAAAGAAGAAAAACTTACCACACCTCCTAGTAGCCTTGAAAACAAAAAGAAAACATCTTTGATTAAATTAGATGTTAAATTTGATTTACCAATATATGATGGAGAGTTGAATGTAGAGAAGCTGGATAATTGGATTAGACATATTGATGTTTATTGCAGAGTGCAGAGCATCGATTCAGACAAGAGTAAGATTCAGCTGGCTAGCCTACGCCTTGGAGGCATTGCCTTGGTATGGTGGGAAGGCAGGACACAAACTGACATGAAAAAGCATGGTAAGATTCTTTATGTCTGGAGTGAATTTTTTTCTGCAATTAAAAATCAACTCTATGCACTAGCCTATATGCAGCAAGCCATGATGAGCTGACAAACTCTTCAACAATTGAAGGGGAAAAGTGTACAAAGTTACACTCAAGAATTTAGGAAAAGAGATTTGATTCTAGGAATTTCTTTAGACTCACCTGAAACTCTGCTGAAGTATATAGGTGGTCTACTCAGTTACTTAAGACACACAATTCTCATGTTTAATCCCACTAGCATAGATGAGGTACCTGTTCAAGCCACACATCTAGAGGCTAGAGGAAAGAATGTGAACCTAGAAGTTGGGGGATCATCCAAACCCACTACAAGAAAGAATAAGGAGAATAGAAAATAGAAATGGAAAGAGAGGAAGACCAATATTGTACAAAAGACCAAATCTTCATGCACTTACTGTAAGAAGGATGGGCATGATGATGAACACAGCTAGATCCTGCATTCGGAGCTGAGACCCAAGAAGTTCGAGGGCAAGAAGAAGAAGACTGCTGCAGCTATTCAAAAGGATTTGGGGTCAAACTTAGAAGATGAAACAACAATCGCAACCAAAGGTATAAAAGGTAACATTTCTGAAGCATCTACTAGTAATTCTGCACAATCTATTGATAATGAAGAAAATGAGAGGAAAAGGCATGAGATTTTTCATATTCGAGTTATTTCCAAGCATCAAAAGATTGACACTTTGTTTGATAGTGGCTCACAAGTAAATTTAATTTCTAAAGAAATTGTAAAGAAGTTGGGATTACTAACCACACCTCACAAAAATCCATATCCATTAGGTTGGTTATGTGATAAAGCATAGCTACAAGTGACTAGACAATGTAAACTTAGGTTTTCTTTTGGGTCAACATTTGTAGATGAGGTTGAGTTAGATATAATTTCTTTGGATATATGTGGAATTGTTTTAGGAAGTCCTTATTTGTATGATAGAAAAGCTATTTTTTGTAGAGCTGAGAACAAGTATCAACTCATTAAAGATGGAATCAAATATATTGTAAGAGATCATAAACTCAAGAATAATTATACTCTCATAAACTCAGGGTAGATGAAAAGAATTGTAACTTCATGCAAACAATTTTTACTGATGGTTGTAAAGGAAAAGAAACCTGATAAAACCAATGTATTTGAGGGCTATGATGCCAAACAACAAGCTGATTTAGAAAAAGTTGTTTCAGAATATGATATACTGTTTCAAGAACCTAAAGGTCTACCACCCAAAAAGGAAATAGTACATGATGCTCCATTTCTTAACATCGGAATTTATAGGTTGTCCACTTTAGAGAATGCAGAAATCAAGAATAGGTAGAGGAGCTACTTGAGAAGGGGTTCATCAGACCTAGCACATCACCACGTGGGTCTCCAATTGTCTTGGTAAGAAAGAAATATGGCTAATGGAGAATGTGCATTGATTACTGAGCACTGAATAAGATAATGATAAAAAATCGTTATCCCCTTCCTTGCATAGATGATCTATTGGATCAATTAAAGAAGCTATTTATTTTTCCAAGTTGAGCTTGCATAATGGCTATCATCAGGCCAGAGTTGCAGAGCAAGATGCATGGAAGACTGCTTTCAAAACAAAGCAGGGATTGTATGAATGGTTGGTTATGCCTTTTGGCTTAACTAATGCTCCTGCTACTTTCATGAGTGTAATGAATGATGTACTCAGACCTTTTCTTGAAGATTTTGTCATTGTATATTTGGATGAAATTCTTATATTCAATAGAACACGGGAAGAACATTTAAAGCATGTTAAGCAGACTCTAGATGTTTTGCAAAAATAAAATCTTTCTGTTAAGCTCTCAAAATGTGAATTTGGCAAAATATATTTGAATTATTTGGGTCATATTGTAGGGGATGGTGTATTGAAGATAGATCCCTCTAAGGTTGTAGTCATTGTAAACTGGCCTAAACCCAAATCTACTACCGAAGTTAGAAGCTTCTTAGGAGCAACACAATATTGGAGAAAGTTTATTTCTAAATTTTCCTTAATTGCAGCTCCCTTACATGCTTTAACAAGATTGAACAAGGTGTTTCAGTGGGGAGGAAAATAGTAGAAAGCCTTCGACACCTTGAAAGAAAATATTAGTACAACACCAGTACTAGCACTGCTTGATCTTCAAATACCATTTGAGATTGAAACAAATTCCAGTGACTATGCCATGGGAGCAATGTTGATGCAGCATAATAAACCCATATGTTATCATTATGAGAAATTTAATTCTGCAGTAGTTAATTATTCCACATATGATAAAGAATTGTATGCATTAGTACAGAGTGTGAAAAAATGGAAAGATTATTTAATGGGAAAAGAGACAATTATACACACTGATCATCAACCACTTCAATATTTGCACCCACAAACTAAGTTGTAGCAATCAAGATACTATAGGTGGATGGGTTTTCTACAACAATTTCATGTTGCCATCAGATATAAAAAGGGAATACACAATAAAGTTGCAGATATGTTGTCCAGACCTACCATAAATGCATCCACTACACTTAAGCATAATTCAATATTGCATGAAAGCTACATTGAACAGTATGTTCAAGATATAGATTTTAAAGATGTATATGCAGTTTTAAGTCATGGAAAACAAGTAGAAGAATTGGATTATCATGTTAAGGACCAACTCTTTTATCATTTGGTAAAGTTATGCATTCCAAAAACTAAAAGAGTAAAGATAATTCGAGAGGCATGCACTTCCCTAATGTCAAATCACTTTGGTGTAAGTAAAATAGTTGCACAACTGCAAAGATTTTGTTATTGGCCAAAAATGAATGAGATAGTTTCTAGATATGTAAGAGGGTGTACCATGTGTGCTAAAAGCAAGCCCAACAATAGAAAACTAGGCTTGTACACTCCACTACCAGTTCCTTATCATCCTTGGGAAAGTGCTTCCATGGATTTTGCTGGATGACTGCCTAAATCTAGGAAAGGTCATGACTATTTATATGTTGTTGTGGATAGGTTCAACAAAATGTGTATTTTGATACCTTGTAACAAACATATTACAATTGAATAAACTGTAAAGTTATTCTTTCAGCATGTATGGGTTCATTTTGGATTACCCACTTCCATTATATTTGATCGAGATACTTGATTTGTTGAGAAATTTTGGTCAAGATTGTGGGATTTGATGGATGCCAGACTGAAGAAGAGCATAAATTTTCATCTGCAAACAGATGGCCAAATAGAAGTAGTCAATAGGACAGTGATCTAGTTGCTTAGAGGCTATTGCAGCAAGCATCCTAGGCTTTGGGATGAACATTTATGTTATGTGCAACATGCTTACAATCAAGCTAAACATTATTCTACACAGAGATCTCCTTTTGAGACCTGTTTTGGTTTCACACCAAGGTCTCCCTTGGATTTTGTCTTTGGTAAAGGCATAGCAGTTGACGGACACAGTGATGTGGACAAGGCAACCAAGTTCATTGAAAAAATCCAAGAGATTCACCAGGAAGTACAAGAACAACTGGAAAAGAGCCAAGCCAAGTACAAGGCAAGGCATGACAAGCATAGGATGGAGCATAGTTTCCAAGTTGGTGATCAAGTCTGGTTGTATATCAGCAAACACCGAATGCAGGGTGAAGGTAAGAGGATGAATCCAATAAAGTATGGACCTTTCAAGATACTTGAGAAAATTGGTGAGAATGTTTTTCACCTTGATTTACCAGCTTACATGCACATCTACTCAATTGTTAATGCAGACAACTTGAGATTATTTGAACCTTCATTAATTGAGGATCCCGAAGAGCGGAGTCAATTTCCTTCTATTGATGATCTATTGCCTGAATATCTTAATGAATTGCAAGAAGATACAATTCTGTTAAGGAAGGAGAGAACTGCATGCAGAGGGGATTTTGAGTACCTTAGGATTGGATTCAAAGGTTCAAAGCCAAGCAGTGTGAAATGGATAGAAATTGGGCAAGCGAGGAATCAGTATCCTCACTTGATCAATGGTTAAAAATAAAATTTTGGTGATCCAAAAGCTTTTTCAGTAGGAATGTCATGATCTGAATTGGATCCTAAACACTCTCTAAGTTTTCATAAACTCATTCAAATTGTGCCAAACAGAATCAAGTCTTAGAAAGATCAAGCTATCAGAAGGAATCCTCGTGACAATTTAAATTATGCTTAGCGTGGAGCAACAAGGACCCTCGGTCGAGTGCGTAGACCATTGGCCCATGGTAATGCATGCTGGCGCAAATTGGCAAAACTAGAGGCTAATTCAAGAAAGTGGGGTGGTTTCTGACACACAATTAATGCTAAAGCACTAATTGTGTATCACAGGGCGCCCCCTTAGTGAAGAAAAGCCCCAAAGTGCCCGGACTTGAAATGGCTATAAATGCAGAAAAGTAATAAATTTGGTTCTGTGGATTCCACCAAAGTTGGCAGGATATCGAAAGGCCTCAATGCAGCGAGAATTTTTGGTTGAGCCCTGACCGATGCCACACACTGAGTGACATGCATCTGGTGGAAGAGAGGGAAAACCGCTTACATTGGACATGCAAACATCATGCTACTTACCCGCCCGATATGAATGACGACTGTAGGATCTGGGGGGCCTAGATCAACGGCGGAGGCACATCTTGATAAATGAACGGATTTGACAAGGTTGTAAAGCAAGATTACAGAGGATTTGAAGTTTGATGTGGACGATGAGTTGGCAGAAGATTCGTGTTTCGTGGGCATCTTGGAGCAAACAGAAATAACAGTCATTCAAATGTGTCCAAGGAGCCTGACACACTCACCCGTTGTAGAATAGGTGGCCACCTCCCTGTGAAGCGTTACATAGTGATGATGACGCAGAACAGGGGAGTTTGAATGGACAGAGGAATGAAAACTAGAACGTTGGGAAGCAAAAATGAACTGATCAAAATCAGACTGGCCTTAAAGCCATGAATTGATATAAGTAGAGAGAGAGAAAGAGAGAGACAGAGACACACATAGAGAGGAGTTAGTTAGCCATAGAGAGCTAAGGGCAGAGAATAGAGAGAAGAAGCCGAGCTGACCTGAGGGTAGCATCAATCCAGACAGAGCTAGAGAGAGTCAGAGAGTCTGTGCACTCCAGAGAAAGCTTGAGAGGTTCAAGTGAGCTCCTCAGCATAGGCCTATCATGTATGAGTTTTAGATTGGGCTCATACTACTGTGACCAGTAGAGGTCAAGTACCAGTAAGGAGAATCTGTGTACTCAAATCCTATTGATTCATATATGTTGAGTGAGACTCAAATTGAGCTCATTGTTGTAAATAAACTCTGCTTTGAAAACATAATAGAGAGGCCACCACTGAAGTTGGACCAAGAGACATAGCCCAGGAGTATTGGGTGAACTCCTTATTAATCTTGATGTGTTTACATGTTTTCCTGTTATGTTTTCTCTAACTACCCCAATGTCTATGTATTTAGCAATATTATTAATCCATTGCATAAAGTAACATAGGCACATCCATGCACATGAGTCTGTAATACCTTTGATTCTTTGTCCTGGATAAATTCTAGATCACGTAACATCCTTGTCAAGGAATATCCCTGCTAGTAACACTCCCCCAATCCACAACACAACCTTCGTGCTCTTGTGAATTGTTGCATATCCCTATACACCCATAAGTGTTATGGTTTAAAATTGAGTCAGTGGGTATCTGCCTACATCCTGTTAGTATATCGATCTCCACTACCACACCTCCATAACCTCGTTTGAGTGGATCTCCCATCCTTAACCTCCTGGAGAGATCTGACAAACACACCTCCCTAAGTGCTAGTGGTTGTGTCACTAAGTTTTTGTAGTTGGGTGACCTCTATGCCCCACATATCTGCAAAAAATCCTCATCACCATACAATTCTCTGTTTGGTGGCTTGCTGATGCCACCTCCTATGATCAACCCCTACCAAAGCATGTTAGTCATCCTATGATCCAATGCCTGAACAACATGCCAAGACAACTCACGGTGTCTACCTACTGTCTTGTCAATCCATCCTATCACTAGTGCTACCCAAGCATCTGATGAAGAATAAAAAGTGTAGGCGTGGTCAGTCTTCAGATCCACCACCCCACTAACACCATCACTAACCAAGTCCATGATGTGATGGGAAATCCCACTTGGATCCAAACAATAGTATGGCCCTCTAGCCCCTTTTTTAGTCCATGACCTCTACTGAACTATGGCCATGGAAGTATCCAACCTCCTAGTCTTCTCCATCGGGTAGCAACTCAGTACCTGTTGCCATCCAATCCGAAAGGAGGGATCAAATGTACAAGCTCCTGTGTATGGAACAAGACCTCCATAATGGTGTTGTGCCATACTCAACTCAATTCGCTCACTCTTGCTCACTTGATCATCACTTATGGCCTATCTAGATAACTGCTCCTCTCTCATTCCAATGCATAGGGGTGGGCTAATAATGTTGTAGGCCCCCATCAGCATGCCTTTGAAGCAAAATGTAATGAAATCCCAAAATGTGCTCCCTTCACCACCCCTCATCAATGGCTAGCCCAAAATATGGTTGCTCATCCTCCTCCATCATGGGCTCAACTTGAGCCACCAATTGCTACTCCATATACAAACCATCACGCAAAACATCCTCACCAGTTAGTTGTAGGTGGCTACTATCTGGAAGCTATGTCATGGATCTAGATGCCTCTATGTCTACTAGCATCTTGTCAATGGATGATCTTATGGGTTTGTGCTCTACTCTCTCTACCACTGTCTCAACTAGGGTCATCAATGTGCTCTCTGATAGCAATGACATTGGAGTCACACTAGGAAAATCTATGTCCTCCTCACAATTACCTGTGCCATTTTCCTCCTTCTCAACCTCCTCCTCAGACTTTCTCTCAAGAAGCACTTCCACGTAGTGGGCCATTCCATTAGTGTACATGTGCCCTAGGGTTTGTAGCTCCTAACCTGAGAAGAAATATTTCATCTTGGTCTCATCATTGTCACTTGGATTTTGTTTAGTTGTTATTGCTCTTTTTACCTTCATCATTTGTATATATAAAATTTATTTTTTCCTTTGCCACCCTTGATGATGCCCACACTTCGAGTTGCTTTACGAATCTTGTGATATTCTTGTTGCACTTGACTTAGAGGCATTTTTCCTTTTTTATTTTGGACATGAAATTTCTCTTTTTGATATCACCTTGATTCAGACCCACAACTAGCCAGAATCAAGCTTGGATACTAATGTAATGTTACTCTTCAAGAATACCTTGGGAACTCCACAATTTTCTTAGTTTTGTCTTGGATTTTAGTGTGTTGTTTGAAAACTAGTTTATATGTTATTGGTTGTAGGTGCTCCCTTTGTAAATTTAGTTCAAAACAATATTCATAAAAGCATATGGATGTCCCAAAAGTGTTCACAACAACAAAAAAATATAAGTAATCTTATACATAGCCCATTTAGATATATATCTATCACATTGAAATCTCAAGGGACATTATCATTTATTTCATGAAATCACAAGCGTTACAATGCTCAAAGAATAATGGAACCTAGTATTTAATTACAACAATATAAATATCAGATTTGAAGTCCTCTGTGGTAGTTCCAACACACACTCTTCCACAATAGACTATACCCTTGGCTGTGGTGTATAACTCAACCCCATAAAACTTGTAACACACTCAGAAATAATGAACCATTTTATTCACATTAATGATAGTCAATATTACAATGACACACATAGTCATATATTAACAAGAGTACAAAGCTTTGTATTAATTAACCTTGGTTTATGCTTTAGCAGTAAACTTGGTGAGGTATTAGTCCCATTTTTATTGCCGCATATTAGCCATTGTGAGGGATATTTTGTTAAGGAATGAGACCCAAAATAGTAGCTCGACCTAGCTATCATAATTGGTCACAAAAACCAACAATTCATCCAACTTGAATTCTAAAATATATCAACCCTTGTCACTAAACTTGACTCACTAGTTTTGAACAAAACCTCAACTAGCTTGGCCCTTCTATGGATTAGTGATTCATCCTGAGAAATATCATGATCTCTTCAAGAAATCAACTTATTGTTTAGTGCAAATAATATGGAATGAAATTTAGTGAGCTTAAATAGTAGGCTTGAGTGAGTGGTACCAAGAAACCCCACTTGGTCTCAAGGAATTTGTGACTTATTCCTTACACAATTCGGCTTCCTTGGTGTTGGGAAAATTTTTCCTTGCGGGGATCCATATTTTAGATATAAATTTGACCCTTTATTTAGCAAGATTCAACCTCCTTCCTGGTGAGGAATTTACCCACAAACCAACTCTGAGATGATGATGAAATACGACCCTGAGACTGATAAAGAATTGAAGCAAATTCGGTTCCTCAATGGAGGTGGATTTTACCTTGGTAAAATGATAATGATGTCCTACCAAAATTATGATTTCTCCTCCTGTATAAGTTACAATAGAACTCGACCTCTTAAGAGAGAATGTTCCTCATGCAAAAATAAATCCTTGATTTATGCAGCTTGTCTTTGGCAATTGTTTTTAGAAATTGAACCTCTTAGAAATCAAATCTCTTGAAGAGAATAAACTTGGCCTTTTGAAGATTGTATGACCTTTCAATAAGCACAATGGAAGATATGAAGTAATCTTCCCAAAGAGCTAATTAGGGTGGCACTCGAAGTCCACCGAATTTAGCTTTGAGTTTTGCTTGAAACTCTTGAAACCCTCCTGCTTGAGCTTCTTCTCAATGTCAATTAGAAATGAATAGGAATAGAATAATATGGAATTGAACATGTCTTCTATTTATAATTCTCAATTGAGCCTCCTTCTAGATTCTAGATTATCCTTTTTCCCTATTATTTTATTGGTGGGGCCCATTTTCCACTAGGAAACTTTTTGTTGCCATTTTGAATAAAATAATCATTTGCCTCCCTTATTAATAAAATATTATTTCACAGCCATTCTCCAATAAAGTAACAGTTTTCCTCCCTCCTCCAATAAAATATTAATTTACTGCCATTCATCATTAAAACAATATATTCTCCCACAAAATAATATATTTTCCCTTTTTTATTCAATATTACAAAAAATTGGCAAAAAATCAATGATTTGGTACACACAAAATTTGGAACATTATACAGTTACAACATGTCTTTGGAGACTTGAACTCACATAGTTGGGGAAGAAAATGTTCACAAAACCACTTGAGTTAAGATCCTTTGACTTTTTTTAAGGGAGGACACGAGGGTGGGATTTTATCCACATATGTGTGCAAGGATCATGAAACGAATTAATATGGTCTATTTGGGTGCAAACACATGTTCAACCAATACCTCAAAGTGTTTCCATGACTATAGAGAAGACTTCATGGGAATTTAACCTTTCCCAACAATGAAAAACTCCTTGCTTTCCACTATTGGATCCAACCCCTTTGGATGAGTTATTAAAGTTTGAAACATTAGGGAGATGAATATCTCAAATGGTAGTCATTTAGCTCAAGCTAGCCATTGCTTAGAGAATTTTTTCTGTGTGATTCATCTATAAAGGCCCAGTAGAGTGCTAAGGCACTTTTTTATTATTCAGGGCATTTTCATACAATTCCCTTAATGAGAATGAGTAGGTCATTTATTTTATGTCTTTTAGCTATTTCATATATAATATATTATATATATAATATATAATATATATTTCTAATAGATAATATATATCATATTATATATATATATATAATATATATATATAATATATCATATATTATATATATATTAATCTTTCATATATAATATATATATATATATAGCAAGCCACGATGCAAAGCTTGTGAAACTAAAAACTTGCATAATTTTAATCTTATTACAATTCAATATGTGCCATTTAGTATTAGAGAAGGATAAGACATTGGGGAATATTACTAAGAAAGAGGAACCATCAAAGAAAGTGATAAAAGCTCATGATATAAGAAGTTAGCACAAATAAAGATAAAGGGTGAAATGACAATCGTGAACAAAGAATTATAGGCTTTGAGAAGAAGGTTAAAGTAATTAGGGAGAAAACAACAACTTAAAGAGATTGCAAACTGCAATAAGTGATTGCAATTCTAAACTAAAAGAGGAATAAAAAAGTTAAGGTAAAGATGGATATATTGATCATATTTTTAAGAATGATAAAGGACGAAAGATTAAAGATTTTTCCTGTGATGGAAGCTTGACTGTAGATGTTTAAATGCATCAATTCAATGAAATGGACAATATTTTGACCTTTAAATAATAGAATACCCTCAAATAATGAAATTCACCAATAAAAATTTGAAGAGACACATTACCATGATGTGAGATATTTTTCAATGTAAGTAAACTCTAAATCATGAAGAGATAAACTTTGGTTGGAATTAGAAGGTAGTGAAGATTTGAAAGAAATTATTATCTGTAGATTATAAACATGCATTTTTAAACAAGGTAAAAATCTCATGTAGAAGGATCAAATTGCATAAACATACACTAAATTTTTATGATATTCCTATTTGACAAGGTCACGGGGAGGGAAAATATCAATAAATATTAAAGTATGTAAATAATTTAAAATTTGTCATTCAATATGCAATAAGTTTGCATAAGATAATATTTGTTGAAGAAGATTGGTAATTATAATCAAAGGTGGAATACGAGTTCACATGCAAGGATATCATAATAAATTTTCTAGATGAAGAGGTGGTTGAGAAACAAAAGGTTGCAATTACACATAAAAAGTGGGAGATGCATAGGATGATAAGTTTTATAAGTATTAAGTAAATGATACATCAATTAGAGAATAAAGTAGATGTGATAGAGTATTGAAAGGATTAAGATGAATTGTTGGTGATTGCACATGCTAATCACATTACTATACATGTGAAGATGAAGGAAAAAATTCATTTGAGTGTGCATAAAGAGAAGATCGAGTAGAAATGAGAAAAGTATTAAGTTCTCATATAGAGAGATCTTATAGGACTAATGAATAATTGTAGTAGGAATATAAAAATGGAGGAAAATATTGATGCATAGAGGAATGATTGTGCATAATCAATAATATCAAGCATTAAAAAAATACATGTAACTTCTAAATCATATATTTAGGACAAAATTCAAATATAGAGGTAATTGTTGTAAAGTGATTATAGAAAGTGACAATGTAAAACATATGTTTGTAATAGAGGGTTAAATTTTTGAACTTAGTGGGATAGAATCACCCATAGACAAATAGATAATTCTAGTTTTAGAAGGGTTTTGTGGGAATGGAAATAATTTAGTGTAGGGTTCTACTTAATATTGGAGAATCTGATTCCTCCACAATAGGTGCCATCATAATTGTCTATGACGTGTCATGGATATCAAGCACATGAGAGGATCGATGATCCCTCCACCTATGATGCGAGCTATTAGGTTCTACATTCAAATTATCATATGGATTTATGGCTCTAAATTTTGTTCATTACCTTCGTATTGTAGAAGCATTCAACATTTGATGACATCATAGAAAGACATTTGTTCCATTGGACAATAGCCGAAGGGGATTTCAAATCCTTGTATGGAGTTGTCATGTAAATGATACTGTTTATTAATCGTCGTTAGGAATGCCTCAAAGGCACCAAATGGAATTACTACATCTGGTTACTATATTTCCTTGGGATTTTGTAGAAAGGGAAATTTATAAATTAAAATGTTTCTATTAGGCCATTGCCTACTTTAGGTTTTGTCATTAGTTGGGGTAAGTCTTTTATAATTTTTTTTTTGTATGCCCATGTATGTCAATTTTTTTGGCGACATTTTATTCCTTTAATGAGTTTCAGTTTTGTTTAGGGAAGTCCTCGGTCATTTGTTGGTTGGTGGGCCTTGATCTACTCTTGTTCTAGTGTTCTAATCAGTTTCTATGCTCATCCCAATCTAGGGAAAGTAATCTATTTGACTGGGTGGCTCTACCTAAAGGTATTTTCTTGCAACAAAAATGTATGCTTCTTTGTCATTTTGAGTGTGGGTTGGGGTTCATATTCTGAATTCTTGGTTATTTTCTATCTTACTACATCTTTCCTTTCACTTTCTAGGTGTTTTTTAGTCGAGGGAGAGATTTGGGATCCTTCTACTCACCCACAATTGGAAGAATGAGTCAATCACTTGCATTCCTTGCATTGGTTTGAGTGTGGAGAGACCTACAAGGGTTATTTTTCCTTCTTGTTAGTTGATGTTCTATTCTATTTGGCCATTGGTGGTGCCTACTAGCTTAGTTGGAAAGGATAGGTCCTCAATGGAAAACCTACCTTCATGTTTCCATTCGAAGGTTTTTAGCTTGGATGTGCAATTGCTTCCTTGCTCCTTATCATCCTTATTGGACGTGCTCTTATAATTCCTAGTCAATAATGCCTAGAGGTCAAGGAATGAGGGTGTAGGGGCATGAAAATATCTAGATTACTATTTACATCCTGAGCACAACATGATGCAGAGCACTCAAGTAGTGCAATTTATTACAAGAATAACCAACCTCGTATTTGTAGAGAAAATTGAAAAAAAAGAAGAGGGAGCTCATCTAGAACATTGTTTTATATCTAATGTAGGTATGGTAGAACAAGTAGGTTCTTGAGTTCCAAATACTAGTTATACAAGGACGAGAAAGATTCAATATTTTCAAGTGGTTGATGCATATTGACATATTAAGACGAAAATGGGTAAGGTTTTGATTGAGAGGTTTGAGGAGCAATATGATATCTTATTAACAAGGGATAAATTTCAAAGGAAGATTGGGAAATTAGAACACAAAATCATAGTGTTTTCGAAGAAGCTAGCCAATATCGAATTTCTGAATTTAGAGAATGATGTTTGTTCACTAGAAATCATCCAAGTGGACTCCCCCACTATATAGACATTGGTCAATTACTATATACTATTTTCTTTTAATCATGTTTACAATCCTTTTATCTGAATAGAGATTGTAGGCTCTTGAGCCTTAGGCAATAAGCATAGTCTTTATGATTGTGATTTTTGGTATTAGATAGGTTTTGTTGCTTGGTTTCAAGTTATTGTATGACCCAAAAAGACTGTTGTTTTACTAGTCTAGTTTCTGATGTGGCAAAATAGTAAGCACAATAAGACATATTTATTTTATATTTCTATGATGTTTTATTAATACAAGCTACCAAATTTACAAAAAAAATATTTATACTAGAAAATCTAATGAAATTGTGCATGATGTCACCTCTAAATTCTATCATTTGTTATTAGGAAATTTATGGTAACGTGTGACATGTGCATGATCTAATGACAAGAATAACACTTACACCATTATAAAAGATGGAAAAGATTTCAATTTATACTAGAAATATGACCCTAAAGGTATGTATTTGCTGTCCTCTTCAACTTTAGTATACATGGTAAAAGAGATAAAATGAGTTCTATGAAATTATACCAAGGAAAGTGGCTAAGAGAAATGAAATAACAAAGCATGAAAATGATATCCCTGATAACATCTTAAATGAATATGGTGATATAGCACATGATAAATTAAAAAATGGTTTATTATCAAATAAACTTATTAGCAGGAGACAAACTTGATTTGAAGAATGACATTATTGAATCAAACAATGCATGCGATTATTTTGATGGAAAGTGGAAAGTCTAGTCAACATGTAAGTGAGTTTTAGAGAGTATTGACAAGAAAATTATGATCTTCTGCATAATTTCAACTATGATAATGTCAAATATGAATGAAGAGTGGAATCTCTCTACAAATTCTAGAGTCATTAATTATGTGATGAATGATTTAAGTGGTGCCAAATATTTTGGGAAAATTATTTTGATGGGAATATCACTATATTTGGAACAGAGAAGACCATGAGTATAAAATTAGATCTTAAACTAAGAATAATTTGTTATGTCATTTTGATTAACCAATTTTTTATTTGTTATATGATTTAGATTGACAAAAAATTCTCACTTTTATATGATTGATAACAAAAAAAAATCATAACAATACGTGAATAAGATTATAATTAATATTTATATATTATTTTATATCTCAATAGATATAAAAATCTATTTACATAACATTTAATAGTAGAGTTTAAAACCTTTAAAAAAGACAATTAACAATCCATCTTAAATATATATCAATTATTTAGAAAAGAATTAACCTACCTTAAATATATGGTATCCAAAAATGAATTGCATATACATTTTGAGCAAGTAAATGCAATTTTATAATAATTTACACATACCTTTAATGAATTTTTTTAACACAATCACAAATTTTTATAAGAACTTTATTAGATATTCATTTCACATGAACTCTGGTTGAGTGCATAACAACATAAGAGGAGTCTCCATATGTATGATAGAATTATTTAGTTTTAAAATAATTAATTAGATGAATTATGATGTAAGTATGATTGTTCTAATATGTCCTTTCTAGTTTAGTATGGAAGAGAGGTTGTAATGTCATGTTTTGACATGTTTTGTTAAACATTTTGACTTAGTCAAATTACATAAAAATTAAAATAAAATAAAACAATAAAATAAAATGAAATAGATAATAATTATAATTATTAATAAAACAATTTCACTCAGTCAAATTACATAAACATAGGGGAAACATCGAGGGTGGAGAGAGTGATGCGGAGGACGCGGTGAATGGCGGGCTAGGGTTTTCAGTCTTTGCAGGTGGAATAGCAGGGCAGGCTGGATGATTCGAGAGCAAGGGCCACCTCAGGGGAAGCGGAGTGGAACAAAGAGGAGATTTAACCCTCACGCAGGAGCTGTAGAACCTTAAAACAGCGAGTGCTGAGGGCAAATATGGAGAATCAACAAGGGAGGGGAGAGATCCCCTCCTTTAAAAATATAGTTGCAGGAGAGGCAAGCGGAAGTGACATCCAGAATGAGGCTAGGGTGAATAATAAAGAAGCACCGATGATGGGTAAACTGTGGCAAATGTAGACAGGAGGAAAATGCTTACCAAGGGTAAACAAGAAACCCAGATATGTAATACCCAACAACATGCTGGAGGAATATAACAACTATATGAAAGATCATGCCCTGAACTACAAGTTCGTAGGGTATTGGCCTAATGAAAGAGAACTATACAGGTGGATTTATCAAAGGTGGAAACCAAAAGGACACATAGAATTGAAACTGGGAGCAAAGGGATTTTTCACTGCAATATTCGCGAATCTGGAGGATAAAGAGAGGGTTTTTGAGGAAGGGCCATATTTCATGAACAACGCAGGCCTGTTCATGAAATTTTGGGAAGAAATATACAATCCTGACAATGAAAAGATGCTGAAAGCCCCGATCTGGGTTAGACTGTTTGGATTACCAGTGGAAGTTTGGAACCCTGAAATTTTGGAAGGGATAGGCAACACAATCAGTGCCTTTGTCAAGGTAGCAGACACAACGAAGAGAGGTAAGTATACATCTTATGCAAGACTATGTGTTAACATGAATATAGTTGAACCTCTCCCGGAACATATAGAATTGGAATACCATGACTCAGTTTGGCAACAGCCATTAGACTATGAGCATATCCCTTTCAGGTGCAGAAGGTGCCATGAATACGGTCACCTATACAGGCAATGCCCTCTAAACAAGGAGGAAGAATACATAAGGAAAAAAGAAGAACAGCATAGGGAAGCAGAGAGAACAGAGGAGACAGATAAAGGCTTCCAACAGGTTAACAGAAAAAAGAAACCAAACAGAGAAGGAACGAGAGTGCAGATACAAACAAAATCATCGAACATTGAAAGCCAGAACAAGTCTAAAATCCTCCAGAATAACAATGAAGAAGATGAAGACAATGTGGTTGAGGGTGAAGACCCAGAAAATGAACCCATGGAAATTTTCCAGGAAACAGGAGAAAAAGTGGCAGAACCAAGAGAAACAAGCAAAGAAGAATCAGCCGAAAAGATAGAAATACTAACTAATCAGACCCAAATGGAGACGGAGAGTTAGCAGGAAATCGAGGCAGAGGAAGAAAGGATTATGAGACAATTAATATAGGAATGGAAAAACCTGGATGAAATATTCATTCCAGATCAACAAAAACAAATATATAAGGAGGCTTTTCAGAAGTATAAAGAAAGAAATAGGGGGAATATGGATAATCAGGATGCTACAACAGGAGAACAAGGAAAAGAACAGCTGGGAATAGGCGGGTCTGGAAAAAGCAGCAGGAAAAGAGGGAGAAAAATAATGAATGAAACGATTCAAACAGTTGGCGAAGTATTGATAAATTCAGGGAAAGTGATACCTCTGTCTGAGGTATTTTCCTACCCCTCCAAGAGTTTTAAATGATTATTATCAGCTGGAACATTAGGGGGCTGAACGGCAAGGGTAAGCAAAGATATATGAAAGAGAAATTAAGAAAAGACAGACCAAGTATTATGATTCTACAAGAAACAAAAATTACCATGCAGCAGATGGAAGGAATAATAAAAAATAGTAAAATCCAATACGAAGTCATGGGACAGGATGCAATTGGCTTAGCAGGAGGAATTGCAATACTGTGGAATCCAAATGAAATAATTTTTGAGAGCTGGACCAGTATGACTAGAATCCTTACAGGTTCAGGAAGAATAGCAGGGACGAAGGAAAAGGTAGTAATTTCAGGAGTGTATGGTCCCCATACTCCGGGAGATAGAGAAATCTTTATTAAAAATCTGCAAACAACTCGAAGACTTTATCCGGAGACAACTTGGATTGTAGGAGGCGATTTTAATGCAATCCGGTCCCTAAAATAAAAAAAGGGAGGCATAAGGAAAACATATCAAAGTATGGAACTATTTAATGATATGATAGAAGGTTTGAGGCTAGTTGACATATCAACTATCAACGGGATCTACACATGGAATAATAGGAGAGCGGGTAAGAACCAGATCGTCTCCAGATTAGATCGATTTCTAGTATAAGAAACAATAATGAATAGAGATGTATTCATAGAAGCAAATATCATGCCATCTCTTGGCTCTGACCACTGGCCGATCAGACTGGAAGTGGATATTAAGGCTAATCTCGGCAAAAAGCCATTCAGATTTGAAGCTTTTTGGCTTAAACACCTGGACTTCGTAGGAAAAATGGAGGAATGGTGGAGGCAAAGCACAGGTCAGGGAAGAGGTAAAATGCATACCTTCCAACTTAAACTTAAGGAGCTAAAAGGGAGGATAAAAAAGTGGAATAAGGAAGAATTTGGAAACATTATGGAGGAGAAATAGAAACTGGAAGAAGAAATGGAAGCGTTGCAGCAAAGTATAATAAATGAAGGAAGAACAGAGGAAAGTAGCGGAAAAGAAGGGATAATATTAGGAAAAATGGAAGAGAGGAGAAAGGAGGAAGAAGTTTTATGGAGGAAGAATTCCAGAATAAAATGGCTCAGGGAAGGGGAAAGGAACACCAGATTTTGTTCACCAAGCAATGGTTCACCATCGACAGAGGAACAAAATATTTTCTATAAAAAACAAGGATGGAGAGAGGATTGTTGAATAGGAAGGGATTGAAAAAGTGCTAATGGAATATCACAAAGAAATACTGAATGAGTCCCAAGTGGATAGGTCTGAAGCGATTAGGCAAATCTATGCAGCCATCCCCAGGATGGTAACTGAAGGCCAGAATAGAGCCTTAATGAGAGTGGCTAGTCTGGAAGAGGTGGAGGAAGTGGTGATGAGCATGAAGAAAGGAATAGCCCCTGGTCCGGGTGGCTTTACGGTTGATTTCTATCAAGCGGGATGGCATTTTATGGGAAAGGAAATTTTTGAATGATAGAAGAATCTCGGATGAATCAAAAGGTATGGCCTGCTCTTAATTCTACTTTTTTCACTTTGATCCCTAAAAATGATAAATCATAGGATGCCAAGGGTTTTAGACCCATTGCCCTCTGCAATGTGATTTACAAAATAATCTCCTCTCTTATGGCTAAAAGGCCGAAATCCCTGTTAGATAATCTGATATCCCCTGAACAAACCAGCTTCGTTGAAGGATGACAAATTCTAGATGGGTTAGTGGTTACTCAAGAAGTAATCCACTCTATGAAAGCTAAGAAACAAAAAGGAATGATGATAAAACTAGATTTGTAGAAAGCTTATGATAGAATTAATTGGCAGTACTTAGAAGAAATTCTGGGAAGCTTTGGGTTTAGCAACATATGGATAAAGTGGGTTTTCAGCTATATATCAACCCCTAATTTCTCAATTTTGGTTAATAGAACTCCTTCGAAAACCTTTAAGGCTTCCAGAGGAATAAGACAAGGCGATCCCATATCTCCTTTCCTGTTTATTATTGCTACAGAAGGCTTGGGTAGGTATCTTAAACAAGAGAGAATAACTGACAACATCAAAGGGCTAAGGTTGTGGGGTAATGAACTGCCAATAACTCACCAACAATTCGTTGACGACATTATGCTGTTTGGGGAACCAACTGTAAGGGAAGTGAGAAATCTGAAAAAGGTTCTAGACTTATTTGCGGAAGCATCTGGGATGGAAATTAACATGGAAAAATCTTGCACCTTTATATTCAATATGGTGGAGACAGTTAAAAGCCACTTGACTAGGATGCTAGGTTTTAAGCAAGGGGAACTCCCAACGAAATATTTGGGAAATGTATTGGATTTTAACTCTAAGAGATTGAAGAATTGGCAAGGAGTCCTAGAGATATTAAAAAATAGAGTGGCTAACTGGACTTTCAGAACCTTAAATATTGCTGGAAGGATTGTTTTGGTTAAATCAGTATTACAAGCAATCCCCATATATCCACTCTCGATTATGGTAGTACCTCAAGGGGTTTGTACCAAGATCAGAGAAATTTTGAGGAAGTTCATTTGGGGAGGTTCATCCCAACATAAGAAGTGGGCATTAGTCTCTTGGAAGCATCTGACAAAACGGAAGGAGGAAGGAGGTTTGGGCCTACGGGATCCGGGTAAACTCAACAAAGTTCTCGGTGCAAAACTCTGGTGGCGATGGATGAGAGGGGGCAATGACTTATGGAAGCAACTATGGAGACACAAGTACAATATGCCAGATTCTACGGAGGCTATTTATCGCATGCAGGAAACCCCGAAGGGATCGACAATTTGGGAGTTAGCTAGCCAAAATCGAGATATAGTAGGAAAAAACGTTTTCTGGGAAATTAGAGGTGGAGGGGAAGCCAAATTTTGGGATGAGAACTGGCAACAAAGGGAGAAAATGAGCAGCATTCAAAGAATCCAGAACATACAGAACAAAATAGGTGATAACCATATATATGTCAAGGATTATTGGAAAGAAAATGAATTGGATGGGATATGGCGGAAATGGACAACACTGGAGGGTTGGGGCATAGAGACAGATCAGGAACAACAGAAAGCTTTTATGAAAGAAGTTGAGTCCAGGAAAGTGAAAGCGAGAACAGGGAAGGATATCATAAGATGGGGGAAATCAACGAAAGGATCCTTTACGGTCAAAGAGGCATACTATCTGGCAGATCAACAGGAAGTCACTGAAATAAACCAAGACTGGAAGGGTATTTGGGGTAAAAAATGGTGGCCGAAAATTACCATTTTCGCATGGTTAGTAGCCAAACACAAGATCCTGACATGGGATAAGCTTCAAAAGAAAGGTTTCAGTGGGCCTTCGAGATGTTATTTGTGCAACAGGGAAACGGAAACTCAAGATCATCTATTAATCAATTGTGGTTATGCCAGGAATTTATGGAGGGAAGTAGGGAGGATATCCCTTAAACCTGAAAAGTACCCGAAAGAAACAAATGAAGTGATCTTCCAGTGGCAGAAAGAGAAATTTCAATGCAAAGTTGTTCGAAGAGCTTGGGATCTCATAGCAGGTTTTGTAATTTGGATGGTCTGGAAAGAAAGGAATTGCAGAATTTTCCATAACAAGGTAAAGAGCTCGGAAAAAATCTGGAAAAGGGTAGTGAACCTAACTAGAGAATCAATTATGGTCGAAAAGTGGGATATGGAAGACTGGAAAGCGGATCAGGGTGAGGAGAAAATTCTTAAGAACCTAAATCTAAAATATGAAATGGTGCATAATAAATAGGTGGAGAGGATTAATGCAAGACATCAAAGCCATGACAAGTTCGCATACCCTAAAGACAATTTTATGAAGTTAAACTTCGATGGGGCGTCGAAGGGGAATCCAGGTAATGCTGGATTCGGAGGAATCTTCCGCGATAGCCAGGGAAACACCAGGTGGATCTATGAAGAGTGGGGTGGAGAGATGACAAACAATGAGGCCGAATTATGGGCGATTCACCAAGGGCTGAGAATTGCAATTCGAAATGGTTACAGAAATCTGGAGATTGAGGGAGACTCTCAGATGGAAATTGAAATCCTAAAGAAACTAAGCAACGGTAAGAAATGGGAGCAGGTTACCAACAGTTGGCAAATGGCTGGGATCATCCAAGAGATAGCGGAGCTGTTAAAAGGAGTTGAATACAAGATATTCAGTCATGTAAAAAGGAATGGAAATTGAGCAGCTGATTTCCTCGCGATTGGGGTTGCAAAGGTCGAGATGGCAAGGTCGACAACCAGTGGAGGACGGTACGACCCAGCGAAGAGTGTGAGGATCTGGCCAGTATCATCAATAATGACCATGAACAAGCATCGAAGGAAAACAATGAGTAGGCTACACACGCGAATCTTAGTATTCGTGCGACAGACAGGTGAGATGGATCAACAAGCCCAGACATTTAATGAATGTCAGACATGGCTTAGGGAAGATATAATGGGTCGGCATGCGGGAATAAAACCGGAATGTACGAAGACAGGAAGGAAAAATCAACCTTACAACAATCCAATCAAAGCTAATAATCTGCGAGGAGGAGGAAAGGATATGTCAGAGTCCATAAATGGAAATGAAACAAACAGGATAGTTGATAGGAAAGGAGAAGGGCGAATTAACAGATGGCAGCGGAAGGTTAAGTGGATAGGTAGGAGGAGCGGGGCTAGAAGTTTTATAAAGGCATGGTAGCAAGGGACCCGACAACTGAAAGAAAATCATAGAAACCCACAGAGGGATATGAGGAGTAGAGGCGGTGAGTAGTATCAGAGAGAAGCTTCACCGATACCCTGTGAAGGATACTATGGAGACCAGGAAGTGAGCTAGGATTGCTGAAGAAATGGAGGCTGAGCGCGGCAAAGAAAGAGACAGGAAAGGCAAAGAGGTTATGAAAGAAGAGAAAGTGGAAGAGATATACGAGATTTGCGACGATTCTGAGGAGGACGTAGATAGGCAAACAACTGGTGGGTGAAACAGAAGTGAAGACGAATGGGAATGACAGCAAACCGGTGATCATCAGCGGGGTCGGTGAGGAGGAAGGGTTCAGCACAGAGGACGTCAGCGGGAAAGTAGGCAAGTGGAAAGCGAGCCAAAACTGAGCAATTGGAGAGGTGGCGGAGCGAACAGAGCCCGAGGAGCAAGGGGAGGGAGACACGAACAGAGGAGGAGACCCAGAAGAAGGATGAGACAGATAATGGAGAAGAAAGTTCAACAAGCTGAGAGGGCTTATACTCAGAATACATGCCCCAGAATTAGGAGAATTATTCAGAATATGGAGGAGGAAGCCATTCAAGCTCAGTCAGATTCTGAGATGGAAGATTGGGAGTTTCTTATCCATGACCCTGGTAACACTAGAGGCAGAATGTCAATGTTTAAACAGTCCCTCCATATATACTGGGTAATGAAGAGATTATTGGCTAAGTCCCTAGAGCAAGCAGCAATTGAGATGGCAGAACTGGTGCAGGGAGTTCCAAATCTGAGGAGGGAGCTTTGTATTATTCAGATCACCTTGGAGATGCAGGAGAAAAAGCTGGACGAGATTCAGAAGATGATAAAAGAAGGCCATCAACATGTCAACAAGGAGACTACCCAGCGTCCAGAGGCAGCGACTGAGTAATTTTAGTTATGTTTTACTTTTGATGAAAATGCATAATATAGATAAGGTAGGCAAGTTTCAAAGTTTAGAGGTAGATAGAAGCTATATGCATGTCAGTAGAATCAGAAATTCGAAAGACTGTGTAGTGTATTTAGCTTGGATAAACAGACTATGGTCCTTTTATTTTTGGTCGGCGGTTAAGAACTTCAGGTGGCTGAAATACTTGGTTTCCCCAAGAGGGTGAGTGGAAGGCAACCCCATTTTGATGTACTTTTTTGAATTGAAGTAATAGAAAGAAAAGAGTAACACCTTAGCCTACAAATTTTTTTTTTACATAAACATAAAATAAAATTAAAGATAAAAATTATATTTTTAATTAATTAAAATTAATAATTAAATCAACCTAAATCTATCTTAATTCTGTAAATATCTTGAGGGGCTAACCTCTTTTAGAGTGAAAATAAATTTGATCCCTCTTGGCCCTAGGTAGATCCATATTTAAGATGGATCTAGGCTGGTACTATTAGTGTGCTTGAGTTAGCATAGAAGAGATATGCCATTTTTGAACAAGAAGTTAATGGAGCATGAGGTAAGTATTCTACTTATTGTTGGGTATCTTATGTTATTGTTTAAACATTAAAGTACTAAAAAACTTTGGATTTGGCCATCATTATAGAAAGTGACAACGTAAAACATATGGTTGTAATAGAGGGTTAAATTTTTGAACTTAGTGGGATAGAATCACCCATAGCCAAAAAAATAATTCTAGTTTTAGAAGGGTCATGTGGTAATGACAATAATTTAGTGTAAGGTTCTACTTAATATTGGAGAATCTGAATCCTCCACAACAGGTGCCCATTAATGCATCATAATTGTCTATGACTTGTCATGGATATCAAGCACATGAGAGGATCAATGATCCCTCCACCTATGATGCGAGCTATCAGGCTCTACATTCAAACTATGATATGGATTTATGGCTCTGAAATTATTTCATTATCTTCGTATTGTAGAAGCATTCAACATTTGATGATATCATATAAAGACATTTGTTCCATTGGACGACAACCGAAGGGGATTTCAAATCCTTGTATGGAGTTGTCATGTAAATGATACCATTTAATAATCGTCGCAAGGAATGCCTCAAAGGCACCAGATGGAATTATTACATCTGGTTACTAAATTTCCTTGGGCTTTTGTAGAAAGGCAAATTTATAAATAAAAATGTTTCTATTAGGCCATCACCTACTTTAGGTTTTGTCCTTAGTTGGGGTAAGTATTTTATATATTTTTTTGTATGACCATGTATGTCAGTTTTTTTGGTGACATTTTATTCCTTTAATGAGTTTGGGTTTTGTCTAGGGAAGTCCTAGGTCATTTGTTGGTTGGTGGGCTTTGATCTACTCTTGTTCTAGTGTTCTGATCAGTTTCTATGCTCATCCCAATCTAGGGAAACTAATCTATTTGACTAGTTGGCTCTACCTAAAGGTATTTTCTTGCTACACAAATGTGTGTTTCTTTGTCATTTTGAGTGTGGGCTGGGGTTCATATTCTAAATTCTTGGTTAGTTTACGATACATAGGAATAGTTAAGTATAACTTGGTCTAGTATAGAGTTAGGTAAAGTGTGTTTCTTTACTATGTACATCTGTAACTTACAATCCGACGGTCACGATATGTAGTGAGCCGATGGTTCATTCTCTCCTCGGTATTACCGACACTTGATCCATGGCTTAACACCCGATTGGTCCATGAATTCTATTTAAAGCGTATGGAGGTTCATTTGTAGGTTAACCGTTCACGAGAGAAGATTATGTAAATTTTCATTCTTTTATTAATAGATTTCTTGAAGTAGCCACGTTAGCTCAGGTCGTGGACTGTTTCCCTCTTTGAGGGTTTTAACCACGTCAAAATACTGGTGTATTGATCTGTGATCTGGTTGTGAGTGGTGTCCTTTGTTGTTCTATCTGAGGAACTTACCCTATAAATTCCTACATGGTATCAGAGCTATTTGAGGGTCGCGTCCGTTGGTGATCCAAATTTGAAGCCAGTACAACTGCATCCGACTTCCATCTCCTAGATCGTCTGTTTCTGACTGCTTTCAGGCCGAGAGGACTGCTCTTTTATTTTAGGAGCATCTGTTCCAGTGAGGAACCCCTTTCGTTTCACACGAAAAGGTTTCCGATAGCCCTAGCTGCATCATTTTTAAGATCTGGAGGTATACAATGTTTATTTGCAGTTTATAGTTATTTTCTCTCTGTTTATTTTGGTTTTGGTTTATTTAGCTCTTTTTTATTACTAGATCTATACCTTTCATTTCTGTGTATGCTCTTTTCCCTGCGACTCTGTGCAATCTGGGCAAATCAGAAACATAAAGGAAGGATTTTTCTCATGCGTATGCTCTTTTCCCTGCGCCTTAGTGTGATCTCGGAAAATCAGAAACATTGAGGAAAATATTTAATTTCCAGGTAAAGCTAACTTTAAGCCATAAGGCTTGTTTTTTTTGTATGTCCGTGTGGGTTTTGTGTTTTTGTTTTGTAGAAAGAAAAAGAGCTTTTTCAAGCAAGCACATAATCCAAAGCTTCAGTGACCAAAAGAAAACAAAGCCCCCCCCCCCCTCTCTCTCTCTCAAACTTTTTGTATAGCTCACTTGGTTCAAAGCTAATTTATGAGAGTAGAGGTCTTGGGTTTTTTGTTTTTGTTTTGTAGGAATAAAAAGAGATTTCTCAAGCAAGCACACAATCCAAAGCTTCAGTGACCAAAAGAAAACAAAGCGCCCCCCCTGCCCCCTCTCTCACTCTCTCTCTCTCTCTCAAACTTTTTGTATAGCTCACTTGGTTCAAAGCTAATTTATGAGAGTAGAGTTCTTGGGTTCGAATATCCTTTTTTTGGAAAAAGGGGCTTTTTTTCATTTCCGCACATTCCTGCACTTTGTCGGCACCTTCATCAACCTTTTTTCAAAAAGCCATAACTTCTTCATTCGGAAGCCGTTTTCAGAGCCGTGTTTTTTGAACTAGCCTAATTTTTTGAGATCTTTCCATTGGAACACTTAGTTCTAGAATATATAGCTTCAATTTCTGTTAAAATGGAAAGTCCATGCCAAGTCATTCTTGACAACACTAATTACTTCCAATGGTGGTCCTACATTGTGGATTTACTTAGAAGTAAAGGTCTTTACCGAATAGCCTCAGGCCAAGAAACCAAGTCGAAAGATGAAGAGAAAGCAGCCAAATGGGAAAATAGGCAAGATCAAGCACGTGGGTTGATAGGGATGTCTATCTCTCCCGATCTTAGATTCCATATTACAGAAATTGATACTCTTGATAAAACAATGGAGCAACTTACTAAAGTTTTTGGAATAAAAAATGAATTTAGAGCCCATCAACTTGAAAATGAGTTGCTTACGTTGGACCCCAATAATTTTTCTTGCATTGAAGATATTTTCTCCAAGTTCAAGACCCTTATACTTCTCTTGGAAGGTGTTAAGGTTAAGAAAGAAGATAGTGCCCTTATCTATTGCATTCTTACTAAGTTGGGACCAGCCTACTCTGTGTTTATTTCCACCTTCCATTCTACAAGAGAAGCCTTCATTTCTCAAGGACAAAACTACAAGCCCCCTTCCTTTGACGCCTTTTGTGATTCTTTAATAAGAGAACAAGAAAAACTCTTACACCTTGGTCTTCTTAATCTTGGAAACTCTTCTAAGAAAGTGTTAATCGCCCAACAACAACCAAACTCAAAGAATCTTAAGAAGTCATATCCTAAAAAGAATGGTCGTAAACCAAACAAGGGTCCTAAGCAATTTCAGCCTCAAAATGAAAAATCATTTCACCAGAATGATAAGGAAAATAAAAACAAAGGCAAGAAGACTGATAGACATTGCAACTTTTGTAATCGAGATGGCCACTTAGAATCTAAATGCTTTAAGAAGATGGAAGCCTTGGAAGCAGCAATGAAGAAGCATAACATCCATTTGGAGCACTCTTCAAATTCATCTT